>CAUOPZ010000494.1:7500-67500 GCA_963457665.1 Thysanoteuthis rhombus
TGGAGAAACTTAGATCTTATTAAATCTGAAAATAAGAGACCCAGACAGGTTTAGAAAAACCAAGATCTGGATCAAAAATCACAGTGCTGATAGCATTGGGTCACAACCAAGGCTATCTATGGAAAATCTTAGAAGGAACTGAAAGTGCTTAGATAGAAATTGTAGATAAGAATTTGTGGGTTGGTCCCAGGGGAAATTAATTGCACAAGACTAATGCATAGTTCACAGTTACTGTGAGAAATAAGACCTCAAGACAACAGCGAGTTTTGTGGAAAGAAGAAACTCTACTCTCAATCATTTGTTCAATGTAAACCATCATGAATGGTTGAAATGGTGATTAAACTAGATCATGTGCAGTTTCCATTGTATGGCTATAACTAAACGTAACTTGGAGATTTTGTAAATATCGACAGCAAGCAGCTCTAGAATGAGCTTTAATAGATCAATCTATCCAGAAAATGAAATGTGAACTTACCAAGAGACTACAGAGTAGCCATAGATGTGTGAGGCAAGAATAACAGGATCTCACCTGAGAATCAGATATTATAGAAGATGAGTGCTGATAATAATTTGAGCACTTGGATTTCTTCCACAATCGTTCGTGGAGAGGCTAAAGCTAAGAATACTGAAAAGAAGCAAAGTATGCTGAGTAACAGTGAAGATACTGGGGACAATCGTTGGCATTCTGAGGAGAGTTATCATGACCTGGCCTCAAGTAACTTATAAATAGATTGTAATAGAAATACACCGACCAGCCATAATGAATAAGAAGAATAATCAATCCTTAAGAGAAGAGGGAAGACATCAGCATAAAAAATGGAAAAAACAATTTGTTTATGAATCTTTGGAATCAACATGGCTTGCAAATTCATTTTATGTCTTGTTTAAATGTCAAGTGTTTCAAAGGACACATGAATTCATTTCACAGCAGAAAATTTCCTCGCAGTTCCAGATATACGGGTGAATCACCCACACCCAAATATCTGGCTATGAGAAGAGGAAAAAAAAAAAACAAAAAAAAAAAAAACAAAAAAAAAAAAAACAAAAAACAAAATGTAATAAGTTCAAATTGAGGCAATTGTACAATTTTTAACATTATCTTGTTCAGGAGTCTTACAGCATGGTTATTTTTTTTTTCTACTAAGTGAGCTTTAAACGAGTATATATAACAGTTTTAGCTCGAAATTAAAAAAATTAGCTGATTTGTCATTTTTAAAGGTAGTTTTAGCTATTAATAAAATCAATATTGGCAACATTGTGAAAAACAAATGCTCGTCAGAATAGATTTTCTTTTCATGACATCATACATACCTGTCTTTCCTGTTTTTAATGTTACTGGAACCAGTGTGAAGACAGAAAAATTTAGTTACTGCAATTAAACACAGTTTGAAAATAACTAAGTTTCATTTTAATCAAACTTTAATTTTTTTAGTGTTTTTAATAAACATTTAAATGATAAGATCTAAAAATGGCTAATTTCATGTGTAAAGTTTCTCAGGTAATTATATATGCTTAAAGATGTTTTTCTTCTCCAAAATATCAGTAAGGATCAAAGGCCGTATGGATTGAAAGAACGAAATTTTTTTTTCATACAAATTTAGTCGTTTGGGACTACATGAATCATTTTAACACATCTACATTAACCAATTTTATATGCACAAAACACAAAATTTTAGAAAATCAGCAAAAAAAAAAAATTCATTCTGTTATGCCTCTTTAACTTCATTCACAAAGGTATATATTTGGTCACATCATTTGAACCACCTCTGTCCACCAAAAGAACTGATTGAATTTCAATTATATATATATATATATATATATATATACATATACATACACACACACACGTATACATACACCTCTGGTAGAGCAAATCAATAAGAGCTTAAAAATTTTCATTGATCTTACACACCATCATAACTAAAATGAGAAAATGACATTCAGTCAATAATTCAATCTATTACACACATGCTTTCTGATTCTTAAGTTTTCAACCTTCTCATCAATGATAAACCATTGAATCGGTATCGGAATTGAAATTCTTAATCTCTAAAATGGTAGTGTCACATAACTGGAGAAAGACTTATTACTTATGTAAAGGCAGGAAACCCATCGAATAGACGCAGCGTGTTCAGGCAAAGACAAAAGACGCATTAGGACTGAAATCAAATCTTGAAAGCTAAGATGCTACTTTTAGCCAGAAAGTTTCAGAAGATGCATTGATAAAAAAGATTCCATACTTTCGAGAAATGAATTTTGACTTGAATTTAATTAAAACTTGTTTTCATTCTTTAAATAACAGTTCATATAAACAGTGTTAATCAAGAAATAAAGTAATTTCCAAAAAATGTGATTATTGTAATCACATTTTGGCAGCAAGGGGAATAATTTTCAAATGAATAAAGCCACATGTTTGATTCAAGATAAATATTAGACAAGCAGTGTTTCCTTCTTTCTTTTTTCAATTAACTTTTGTTTACTTACAAGTTCATGTTCTTCATTTTAGATAACTTTAATCATGTTCTGATTGATTTGGTTGTGGATTTCACCAGGTGTGTCACAGTATCCATGCTTTTGAATTCCAAGTTGAAAGGGTTAATTTCCTTCATGGCTGATGATATTTTTGTTTGAGGAGTTTTCTCCAAAATGTGATATTCCATGTTTGCTGCAGGGTCATCATATTTAAACAAAGCGTACTTAAGCTAGTTTGGTCATGGACAATAATCAGGGAAGGCTCCCCTCCCCTGACGCACGCTCGGTTGAAGACATGGAAGCCCCACCCCCCCAACACACGTTCAATAGACAATAGAGAAAGAATCTTATTCTTCCTTCTTGCTAACATAAACGAGGCAGGTGTGACTGGTTTCTCTGTCATGTTAATTTTGAAGGGGGGGGGTGTTATACAAGACTAGGAGCATGTGCCTTTTCTCTTTGGACCCTAAAGAGGGAAGGATAGAGTGTTTTGTACAAGGAGTGGTGTCAGATGAAAACATTTTGCATCAGCAACTTTTCATATTCAGAATATCCTTCCTTGAATGCAAAAAAAGATTGGCCGAATCGGATGTATTAAGAGTCATGACATTTTTATCTACTTTGCTTTTGAAGTCATTTTCTTTTTAGAAAGAATAATGAAATTAGTACAAAAACTGTAAAACTCAAGGAAAGAGAGGAAGAGGAAGGAAAAAAAAGGAAAAACCTTTGAACATTTTCATCATTTGCTTTTTCAATTAAATTTATTCATAGATCAGTTATTCTGAATTTAAATCAATAACTTGGTTCATTATTATTGTCCATTCACATAACTACTCGATCCCTTCGAGAAAAGACTAACGCCCCTTTTTCTGTAAGGAAGGAGGGTGGAGGGGAAATAAAATAAATAAATCCCTAAAAGAAATTAAAAACTTTTTTCCACTGAAGTCAATTGAAAAGTCACTTTTTCTTTCTTCATTCAAGATGGGAATGAGCGTTTAGATAATTGAATGATTATTGAACTTTAAGACGTTAACTTTAGATACAAGAATCAGACAGAATGATCATTCATTAAAAAAAACAAATAAAACAAAACAAACATCAAAGGAGGACAATCACGGATTGAGGGGGAGAGAGAAAAAAAAAAAACAAACATTTTCCTTCAAAATTCAATTAACATGTTGACTCCAGGTATGAAAATCAACACAATCTTGCCCTCCTAGTCACATTCTAGGGTTTTCTCATTACACACGTCACCAATAAAGAAACATCGACATGGGGACTAAGAATCCAGAAATCAGCTAAGATGCCACTTTTTAGGACTTGAAACTAATCTAAACGAGATGATATTGGACCGCACAAAATGCAGTAGACCAGGCAGCAAAATATTTGACAGAGTAGGAAAAAAACCACACATTCCTACTTAGAATGCAGACAAGAACCTGGAAACATTTCAGACACATGAACACAAATAGCCCTGGTTATAATCTTATTACTTATACTTTTGACAAAGATTTTGAGACTCCACAAAATACTAGTGTGCATTGATAAAACAAAGAAGAAAATATAATGCTACAGATTTAGAACGTGTACAATTTATACATTGTGTATGGTACAGCTCTAAAAACTGGACTCAAAACATTGGAGGGATGTAAGTCCTGAGACATGATCTTATGAAGATTTACATACCACAGAAATGTCAGCACATGATTTCAACTATCCACCTTAACACTCACACCACTAGTAAGACCAAAATCTAAAATTGTAATTTTTTTTTTCTATTGTGATCAGATGAAATAATGATTAAAAAAAAAGGTAATTGGAAGAAGAAAAAAAAAAAAAAAAGTATTAGGAGGGGAGAAAAGTACAAAAAGTATTAGGAGGGGAGAAAAGTACAAAAAGTATTAGGAGGGGAGAAAAGTACAAAAAGTATTAGGAGGGGAGAAAAGTACAAAAAGTATTAGGAGGGGAGAAAAGTACAAAAAGTATTAGGAGGGGAGAAAAGTACAAAAAGTATTAGGAGGGGAGAAAAGTACAAAAAGTATTAGGAGGGGAGAAAAGTACAAAAAGTATTAGGAGGGGAGAAAAGTACAAAAAGTATTAGGAGGGGAGAAAAGTACAAAAAGTATTAGGAGGGGAGAAAAGTACAAAAAGTATTAGGAGGGGGGAAAAGTACGGAAAGTATTTGGAAGGGGAAAAGTAGGGGAAAAAAAAAGGTATTTGGAGGGAAAAGAAGTAGAGAAAAAAAACTATTTAGAGGGGAAAAAAGTAGAAAAACTATTTGGAGAAGAAAAAAGTGGAAAAAGTATTTGGAGGGGAAAAAAGTAGAAAAACTATTTGGAGGGGAAAAAAGTAGAAAAACTATTTGGAGGGGAAAAAAGTAGAAAAACTATTTGGAGGGGAAAAAAGTAGAAAAAGTATTTGGAGGGGAAAAAAGTAGAAAAAGTATTTGGAGGGGAAAAAAGTAGAAAAAGTATTTGGAGGGGAAAAAAGTAGAAAAAGTATTTGGAGGGGAAAAAAGTAGAAAAAGTATTTCAAAAGGAAAAAAAAAAAAAGAAAAAAGTATTTCAAAAGGAAAAAAAAAAAAAGAAAAAAGTATTTCAAAAGGAAAAAAAAAAAAAGAAAAAAGTATTTCAAAAGGAAAAAAAAGAAAAGAAAAAAGTATTTCAAAAGGAAAAAAAAGAAAAGAAAAAAGTATTTCAAAAGAAAAAAAAGAAAAGAAAAAAGTATTTCAAAAGAAAAAAAAGAAAAGAAAAAAGTATTTCAAAAGAAAAAAAAGAAAAGAAAAAAGTATTTCAAAAGAAAAAAAAGAAAAGAAAAAAGTATTTCAAAAGAAAAAAAAGAAAAGAAAAAAGTATTTCAAAAGAAAAAAAAGAAAAGAAAAAAGTATTTCAAAAGAAAAAAAAGAAAAGAAAAAAGTATTTCAAAAGAAAAAAAAGAAAAGAAAAAAGTATTTCAAAAGAAAAAAAAGAAAAGAAAAAAGTATTTCAAAAGAAAAAAAAGAAAAGAAAAAAGTATTTCAAAAGAAAAAAAAGAAAAGAAAAAAGTATTTCAAAAGAAAAAAAAGAAAAGAAAAAAGTATTTCAAAAGAAAAAAAAGAAAAGAAAAAAGTATTTCAAAAGAAAAAAAAGAAAAGAAAAAAGTATTTCAAAAGGAAAAAAAAAAGAAAGTATTTCAAAGAAATAAAGTACAAAAAAATTTAGAAGGAAAAAAGAAGTCAAAAAAATTAGAAGGGGGGAAAAAGTATTTGGGAGGGGGAAAAAGTATTTGGGAGGGGGAAAAAGTATTTGGGAGGGGGAAAAAGTATTTGGGAGGGGGAAAAAGTATTTGGGAGGGGGAAAAAGTATTTGGGAGGGGGAAAAAGTATTTGGGAGGGGGAAAAAGTATTTGGGAGGGGGAAAAAGTATTTGGGAGGGGGAAAAAGTATTTGGGAGGGGGAAAAAGTATTTGGGAGGGGGAAAAAGTATTTGGGAGGGGGGAAAAAGTATTTGGGAGGGGGGAAAAAGTATTTGGGAGGGGGGAAAAAGTATTTGGGAGGGGGGAAAAAGTATTTGGGAGGGGGAAAAAGTATTTGGGAGGGGGAAAAAGTATTTGGGAGGGGGGAAAAAGTATTTGGGAGGGGGGAAAAAGTATTTGGGAGGGGTGAAAAAGTATTTGGGAGGGGGAAAAAAGTATTTGGGAGGGGGAAAAAAGTATTTGGGAGGGGGGAAAAAGTATTTGGGAGGGGGGAAAAAAGTATTTGGGAGGGGGAAAAGTATTTGGGAGGGGGGGAAAAGTATTTGGGAGGGGGGGAAAAAGTATTTGGGAGGGGGAAAAAGTATTTGGGAGGGGGGAAAAAGTATTTGGGAGGGGGAAAAAGTATTTGGGAGGGGGGGAAAAGTATTTGGGAGGGGGGGAAAAGTATTTGGGAGGGGGGAAAAGTATTTGGGAGGGGGGAAAAGTATTTGGGAGGGGGGGAAAAGTATTTGGGAGGGGGGGAAAAGTATATTTTGAAAGGGAAAAAGAATCCATTCCGAAAGAGGTACTGGAGGAAGTAGAGAATGCAGTTAATCTGTGCACTCTAAGGAAACTCCTTTAAGGGTAGGGCTGAGGTGCGCATTCTGCTCATCTACCCCCTCCGAATCGGCGTAAACTTTGCCCAGTCACCCAGTATGTATACTCACCAACTTGTTGCACATCATACACCTAGGGTAGATTCTTCATTTTCAGTTTGTAACTCTACTGGTAGTTTTTGCTTCAATGCTGTAGAATCTCAAGCCAACAGCTGCACTCTCTCAGATCTGAATGCAGCAATGGTGAGTCGAGAGCAACTAGAAGCAGAGACCACAGCAATCAGTCAACTACAGCCTGACCAGCATTGCATTTCACCAAAGGGTAGTAGAGACCAGTCGGGAGTGGTTTCACAATTGCTATTGAATTATTTCATAGTCTGAAATGTGAATACCAATGTAATGCCCACTTTTTAGCACTGAAAATTAGACATATTTGGAACTATCTGCCCTTGGCAGAGATCTACCTGCGATTCCTAACATAACGTGAAAAATCCTAAAGGAAATGATAAAGTCTTTGTCACTTCCTCATTGATGTCGCTTCAGACCTACCAATAAGATACCTGATTGTTACCTTCATTGTATTTAAGCTTTTTCTTACTCTGTTCTAAGAGCCTCAAGGTAAGCTCACATTTTCATTCTTTAGTTAGAAGAGTTCTCTCACACACACACACCTTTGTATATAAAAAGTAATCCATTATTTTTCTCTAAAAAAAAAAAAAAAAAAAAAGAAAAAAAAACAAAAAAAAACAAACAAACAAACTTTCCTTCTTCATCTCAAAGAACACATCCAAACCAAACTAAACACTATGTAGTTAGGCCGGACTTCCAAAGATTACATAGTGACTATAATTTAGATGACCAAAAACTGACAGACATTTTAAGACTATCTTGCCTTTTCTAAGTCACATTCCTTTTCCTTTATTCTTCCCTTCACCTCATCTTTATCTAAGTAGATCTCTCCAAACAATAGTGTCTGCCTCTCCTTTTTAGTTCCTGTGAGAATTACAACTTGTCATTGTTAACATTTTTGTTTGTTAACAAAAGCAGAGAAAAGGACAATCTGTGTACTAACCTTGTTTTTGCATTTAAACAGTGGACTTTATTTTCTAGAATTGATCTTCATAGATCTATTCGGGTAATTTATTGGGTGGTTAAAATAATTAGCAACCAAATACCTATCAATTTATTTTCAGTCACTTTTTTGCTCAAAAATCAATGACAGTAAAGTTGCAATATTTCCCTTCAGTCTCTTTATCCAATAACACATAAATTCCTAATATCACTATTACAGAGGGCATTTTCCACCTGTATGGACTGTCTTGACTTTTCTCAATTGATAATGCTTCATAAGTGACAATCCTATGAGAGCTCGAATTGCATCCTTCAGCATCAATTGTCAGAGTTGATGGTTCAATATGCGTGAATACCCTCCCCCCCCATCTACAGCTTTTGTTTTGACCAATCCCGATGGAGTTCATCCTCCAGCCTTTTTTATCTTTACTCCTACTCAATAAAATCATGATTGTTAGCTGGTGGGAGGTTGTCCATCAATTACTCTTGTCTGGTCAGTATGTGTTAGGAAAAAAAAGAAAAAATAGTTTCTCAGAACAATGTTTGTTGGAGGAGAGTATCCACTCGAATAGGAAAACCAAGCAATCTGGTTGCAAATCAGAAAAGATAGAAAAATACAATGGAACAGGGAACTAAAGACTAGAAATCATTGCGCACACCATTTAATAAAAGACATTTCAAAGTGTTTCCATCCAAAGTCCATTGAAGGCTCTTGCAAATGCCAACAACAGTATGAGGGCCAAACGAACTTTTAAGTGGCTTGCTAATTGACTTTTAAATACAATTGGGAACAGAAAAAAAAAAACTTCCATTGGATCATCTGTGTAAATCACATTCTGCTCAGGGCTCCATGGAGTCTTGGTCATCAAAACGATTAAAACAGTACTTGGGTCCGATATACAAACAAGGATGCTTCTTCCACCTTGTACACAGTATAACAGAGCTAAGGGCTTAAATACAAAAATGACTACCACAGACAATTTTTCTAGGAATATATACACTTATTCATTCATTTTTTTCTAATGAACGAAAACCATGTGAATGCAGTATCCTCGAGAAACATGTCCAAAAAGAGGATTTTCGTTGTTCAAAGCATCTTGGGGGAAAAAAAAAAAAAAATTCAAGATTTCTCAGAGATAAAATAGGTTTCAATATTGTAGAGGTATTAGAAATAAGAAACGGGGTCTTCCATCTAGCAGATTCATCAAATGAAAAACAGATCAAAATACAGAGTCCAAATATCAACAGAAATTCAGCCAATATTTCTTCCTCTGATGACACCAACTCCAGAGTCCACATCAGACCACACTTTACAAAAACACTGTTGAAGGTTTCAAACTTATATACAAAATTGCAGAACAATTTATGTTACAGTATGAGGGCTGATGGAGACTAATCTAATTAGTCATTTTATTCTCAAATATTTGATTTTATTTTCAAATACTATTTTGGGGGTTGAAGATACTTTTTGCGTGGGTATATGTGAAGTATACATACATACTTGGTCAAAAGATAAGTTATAGAGTAACCTTTTTCAGCTGTCAAAAGGACTTGTAGATTTTCATAAGTTAACATTGTTTGAATAACTTTGTCAACTAATATGGTGAAGACATCCAACTTCTATAGAACTGGTCATTCCGAGCCAATAAGTAGAGTTGCAGGATAATCATTCCTGAAATTACAGCTTTTCTAGACAACATCCCAGCAACAAATGTGCATGACAGGCGAGATAGGGACCAGACTCTCCAGACAAAGCGTTAATACATGATGATACACATAGAGCGTGTGTGCATGCATTATCAGTGACAGACGTGTAGGTGCCAGGGGAACAAGCATTTAAAGAATTGGCTCATATAGTCTCATGGCAAAGATATCCACTCAAGTACACACAATCTTTCTTGGTTTGCTGCAGTGGGACCGAGAGAGAGAACCAAATGAAATAAATAGAATTACGAATGCCACAGCAGGACAAAGAGGGGTTGAATCATCAGGAAAGTTTACAAACAAATTAAATTCATGGTAAACAAATTGAATTGTCATCCCTCTCACCAGTTATATTTAAAGTGCCTTCAACATTGAAATATAGAAGGGGGAAATATGGAATTGCAGGTTTTTTGAGTAGCCAGAGTATGGTTTCAATAACTTAACTAACATGGTGTTAGCATCCTACTTCTGTGGAACTGGTCATTCTGAGTAAATTCAGGTAACACGACAAAATTAAGTGTTATCTGTTGATGAAAATTTTCATCCCCTGCCACCTCAAGGGATAACAATGTAACCTTTGATTTTCTAAATTCAAATTCATGTTTGAATTGTTTTATCTGTGATCTGTTACTTGACAGTATTCAAGTAGGCATGTTGGACAGGCTCTTTGCAGAAAGAGGAAACAGAAAATAGTTTCTAACTTGCCTTGTACAGCAAATTATTTTGTTAAATAGCAACATTCGTCTCTGGCTGGTAAATTAACACTATCATTTTTTTTGTCGTTGGCAGAATATTAACGTCTGCAGATATTGCCAACATTTATCATATTGTGTATGTGTAGATTTTTTTAATAAAATTACTTTTCCTGGTTTTATAAGGGAGGGAGTGTAAAAACCAACATAGAAAAGTGAAAAGATCCTTTGGAAAGTGATAGACTCTGGGAGTGAAGACATTAAAGAAAGTGAGCACTGCATTGCTAGAGGAAAATAGCAGATGTGACTATATCATTGTTTTTAATGAAATCGCTTCCCCACATCATATTCCAAAGATAGAACATCCATATTGGCCCAAAAACACAGTGGGCACCCATTCTTCAACCAAAACTCTATACCAACCATCATTCTGATAACTGATGACCCTGAAACTATATCAAGAACAATAGTTATATCTGTAGACCTCATGTGAATTGATTCCATAAAATCTTCAAGTGAAAAGACGAAGGTTGATTTAAATGCAACTCACATCCTCATGCCAACATTTTCTAAAAGAATGCACAAAAAAAAAAAAAAAAAAATCGTTTTCCTACAAAATTACCATTAACAGAGCAAAACTCAAGTAGGGTGGTGTGCAGCATCAGAAAAGCAACAGGGTCACAACAGCATGGTACAATATGACAAGAAAACTGTCACTTCTTTCAACAAATGCAAATCCTCTCAAAGTGACCGAAGTGCAGTGGAAACGGAAGGATGGTCATGAAGGTTGAATGCTAGAGGGTTTTGAAGCCTTACACCCTCCACATGAAAATGATAAAAATACCTAATTTGGTGGAGGTCTATCTGCAATGGATTTACAAAGATCGTTACATTGACTAGAAACAAGGAAAAGGGAAAACATTTGGCTCTAATCCAATTGTCTGACTGGTAGATAGTTGGGCAGGATGGGAGAGCAAACATGAAATGCCAAGTAACGAATTGTCAAAGTATATTAATGGAATAGCCTATTGAGGCGTTACTACTGGCTAAAAAGTGGTTTTGTTTCAACCAAAGATAATTCATTTGATAAGTCAAGGGAAATATCGATAGAAGCAAGATGGTACATGATATGGAAAAATTGACATCAAGGTTGGTGGAGTGAAAAGAAAAAAAAAAAGAAAAAAGTAAAATTCTTTGGTTGTGAATCAACTCAAAGTCTCTGTATAATTCATATTCTTAAAGATAATATAAGTTAGTTTGTATGCAATCTGAGATTATTAAATCCACTGTCGCTTTTATTCACATGGGTGAACACTAAAGAAAAGGGACACAAACATTGAGTCGTGTCTATAATACTGATCTCTTATAGTTAAATTCATTTTTCAGGGTGGCTTAAGTAAGCCCTGTTCCAAAGAAATTGAATGATGAGTAGTAACATCCATATAAAAAACATTATGATAATACCCAATATAAAATACAGCTGATGTCATCCATGTAGTTTATATTACAATCATATTTGAAAAGGAGGTATGTTTTACAAACACTGATGAATGTCATGTAATCATGACTCGTTTTGTTTTTTTAAATCCCCAAAATGGTTACATGGTAAACAACTGATCTCAAAAAGAGAATTTACATATAGTACTATAATAGAGTCTTTGTAAAACAAAACACTGAAGAAAATCAATGAATATTGGGAAATAATTGATGAAAATGATAAAATATAATGAATAAGTTATCAATGTGTTTAAAGCTGTAAAGTTTCCTAGAAATTATATACACACACACACATATATATATATATATATATAAGAAATAAAAGTGAACAATGTAATTTGATGTCATGGAAAATAAATTCTGGATACAAACTCCATTTTCTTGTAGACTAAATTACAGCTAGTGAGAATATCAGAATATAGCCCTAAGTGGGGAGCTGCAGACTCACCTGTCATTCTCCCAACATACCAACATATTCCTTTGGTCCAAAACTGTCCAGCTTAAAGGAGTCTTTCTGAGAGCCAAACATCGGTCCTTCCTTTTATTAGCAACAGCTACAACTCACGTCTCAAGTTGGAGATCAACAATCGCCTAGAACAATGCAGAGAGGGGAGGGGAAGAAGAGAGAGGCCTCTTGCAGCAGCTATTATAAGTTGTATTAATCTTACTCAATTTGTCTTGTTTCATTCATCCATTTGACGCTTACTACCCTGCTTCCCTAAATCCTGCAAAACTTACCAGACCCTTGTTATAGCAAAATATAATAGGAGTGGATGTCCAAAGTAGTGGTGTACCAGAATATCAATGCTCTCAGATATCCGAGGCTGGATTTACACAATCTGATATCCAATTTCACGATATCCAGATTTTGTTACAATCTCTGATGAACTCAAAAATCCTGTACGTCAACTCTCTCAGGCCTGTAACTTTTCTAAGCTTTTAGCACTTTTGAAATATTCAACAGAATTGTTATCAGGGATGGACTAATCAGAAATAAACATCACGATAGATTTCTAATCATATGAACTTTAAAGATGAAAATGTTCATAGTATCCTTTATGTAACCTTTCCTCTTTTCAAAGTTCGTTCACCTGCAGGAACAGGGAAGGTAAAACAATAAGATCAAAGTCATCATAGTTCATCACATGTTGGGAACAGGTCTTTTTTAAGAACCATAGATTTGATTTTTGTCAAAAAAATAAATTGGGGGAAATGTTTGATTATATGGGTTTAAGAACTTGTTAGCAAGAACAGTGGTCCCCAACCTTGGTTCGTACAAACCCAAATGGTTTGTAATATGTTTTTCTGGCTGCATGAAAGAAAAGGGGGTTCTGACGGGATTCGTCAAGCTTGATCAAATTTTGTAAATTTTAATAATAGATAAGACATTACGTAAAACATTTGTGTTGGGGGAAAAAAAACCCCAAAAAACCTTCAGAATTTGAAAGAATCTCTATACTTGTTCAATTAAAATAAGATCAGATTCTTCAAGAGATTCTTAAGGATACTACTGTAATCTATAATTCTTGCATGAAGTAATATTTTTTTCTTATGAAGGAAATGAAAAGACGTCTACACATTCTATCGTCAAGTTCTAGGGTTCCTCCTGAGCCAAGAAGTAGAAATCGAGATCGAAGTCAGAGTTGACCACAGAGCTAGAGCCATCAGTATTAAATTATGTAACAAAAGACTAAAATCAAATTATCTTTGTTTTGGGTTGCTAATTACATTATCCCCACAAATGAATTATCAGAATTGATCCAAGATGAATTCTAGAAATTATAGTGTTAACAGCTTAAACACAAATACAAAGTTAGTACACAGCCAGTTTGTTAAATGAATAAATTAACAATAAGTTTTAATTCTTATATGAATTAAAAATTTTAAAAAAAAGAAAAGGGGGGGGTTCTGCTGACAGAATTGTTTGGAGAGATCTACAACAAATATCATCATCCCATTATCAATTTCCACATGACAACTGTTTCCTACCAACTCAAACATGAAACGCATCATCTGGGTGGAAAGTTCCCATATACTTTCAACCATGCTGCCAGAGATTGATATTCAAGGACATTTCTATAACTACAATAGGAGATAAATGGCTTATTTATAACAGAGGCCATCTTGATTTTTCTATCACTTTCAGCTGTCCCATTGGTATACAGATGGTACATTTGCCACATGTCCATGTCTTTTTAACCAGCTCTACACGATTCATGAGGAATTTCACAGTGGAGTAAAAACTCTGGTATTTGTGTTCTTGTCAGCAAAAACAGAACTTCAGGCCAGAATGAGACATGCTCTAGCAGAATGCATGGAAAGAATCATAAGTTGTGAGATGAGACTAGGGACTTGATTGTGTATTCACTGTTAATACTAGAATACATTGGTGCCTTTTCCATTTTTGCTAGTCTACATCGTGTAAAATCCAACAATTAGGGCTATCCTCTAGGTACCATAACAGTAAAGAGTTTTCCTCTTTCTGTCAAATGCTGAATACTTTGCTATTTTGGCCCATTGACCGATACAGTTTTCACTGCTCTGCTGAATGCTGTGGCATTTTTGCCTCTTGACCACAGACTACACAGAGGGTAAGGCGGCTTCCAAGTCTAAATCAGGAGTTAGTTTCAACAGACCATCAAGAAGTTAACATTCTACTTTTTCAATAAGTCAACTTAATAATAGAATAATAGAAGGTTGACTTGAAGAATTTTCTAGGGTTGAATTTATCTTGCACGTTCCAGACTTATTCATATTTAATGTTAAAGATACTGATAACTCCAGGAGCTATCAACCACCAACTCTTAACTAATGAGGACATTCCACAAGACAATAAGCAAGACAATAGCAAAGATAGACAAAAAGGAATGCTTGCCTCTATTGCATGGATGTCATCTGGAGATATGAAATCAACCAATGGTCTGGTGCAATTTAAATTGCTTTCACGGGTTTCCCTGGTGAAACTCTTCCAAATTCAAATAAAAGGGGGAGCATGTGTTCTGTAAAGATTGGAAAGAACAAAAGGGCTCAGTGATAGAGTCTGCAAGTGAAAAGGAATGTTTCTTCTCAATCACGACTTAATCAGACTTGATATAAAGGTATATCAAAAAACAACATTGGTTTTAAAGGCTGCTACGCCCACAACATAATTACAAGAAACATAGCAGAAAAGAAAAATAAGGTTTTTCAGTTGAAAGAATGCTTCACTATAAGGTTCTTTTGAAGAAAAATTGTTCTTTAAACTGAAATTTCCCTTTATCTGATGTTTTCTTTTGACATCTACATTGTGTTCTAGACTTAATATGAACTTCATATTTATAAACGTAGAGCAATAAACCAGGTTTTTTTTCAATCCTTACTTGCAATGTTGTTTCTATTACAATTTGTGTTGGTTGAGATTTACGAAATATTTTCAATGATTTGGTTGGATGGTAGTCAGGAGTGGCACCAGAGTTTTTCTTATAGGGTAGGGTTTAGACTTTCAAATCAGATTCTACGCGCGATCAGTTTCCTAGCCTCTAAGGTCTCTGGCAACATGGATCCCCATGTAGCACCACTTCTTATGGGGATGGGAAGCAAATTTACTTTTGCATCTAAGTATCCAACAACTTTGAAAACAATCTAAAAGATAATGCAGACTCAGATTCTAATTTTCATAGCCATGGCTAGATTCTAGAAGAATTGGAAAGTCATTCCACTTATTGATTTCAAGCAGGTCACACTGGAGGACTTTGGATTGAACCTTTCACGGACATGGTTAATTGGAGTCTGAATTTGCTGAATTTGAAGAAGGATGCGAGGAAATAATTAGAGGGATGATCCAGTAAGGTTTGTTCTTCCACAGAGATGAAATGCCCAAACCTAACCTGTAAGGGAGCAGTATGTCACCAACAAAACATAACCAGTCAACAGATCTAGTTATATGGAGATGCTCAAACAAATTGTAAGAAGCCAGTATGAGGAGAAAGGAGTGTTTTCTTTCAGAACCATCATATTTACAATTGTGACAAATACTGGCATTTGCTTACTTTTGGGTCTGTAACTGTAGGCACACCTGTGGTCCATCAGTCCAGTTCCTAATCAAAGAATTATAGATTGGAAGCAACAAAACTATTACTGGTTGGAATCAGTTTTGTGGAGATGAGTGTGTGGAATACTTTAACAACTATCCCCAACTACCAGATGCAAAGGAGTAATTGTTGAAGTCATCGAGGCTTTCCTCTGGATGAAAAAATGTTGGTGGACTTGTACCCCAGCGGTGCATATTTGAGAGATACAAGCAATAATCCTGAAACAGATTTTACCAGGTATGATTGTTCAGAAATGTGGGCAGCCAACAACCAGGGATATGTATATGAGATGGTGAACCACCAACTGCACTTTGTGGATCTAAACAGGGCGTAATTACTATTCATATGGAAGCAATGTAAAAGAAGTGAAGCCAAGTTAAAGGCCGTGATTTGGTCTACAAACAGACATGGTTGAGGACTAACTCATAGAATTTATATGGCACCCAAGATTCAGTGATGCCCATTTTTTCATTATGGGAATTTGACGGCATCTAAATTGTCAAACGGATTCAGTGGAGAATATCAACACTAGTACAAATAGATCAACCAAATTTGTACAAAGTAATTTAATTTAGTATTTTTTTGTAAATTAGAATGAATAGGTTTGAGATTTAAAATGCGTAAAAAGAATAAAATCATTATTTTGAATAAGAGACAAAAATAGAAAAACGAAAAGATTCTATACTTTTCTTTCTTTTATGCCGACTACAAAGACTTCTAGTGAAAATTGAATTTCAGAAATGAATCCAATCTGATTTTTTTAAACTTTTGACAAAAAAAAAAAAAAAAACCCACACAAACAACCCAACAAAACTTATTTTCAAAAATTGAATTTGATGCTTTAACTCCCCAAAACATACAGCCTTTCTTTTCAGGTAGTTGGATAGAAGCAAATAACAATCATACTAGAACGATCAAAAGAAACCACTTGCACAACCTTCAACATGATGGTTCAGAACTGCAGTAAACCAGAAAGACACATTTGTCCAGAACAGGATATGCAAGCTGGCCTCTTTGGCACATCTGATATTTATCCAAAATGCTCTGGAAGAGTTTCAGGGCACCATTGTTACAACATATCATGAAGATATTGATGAGGTTGCACAGGAAATTATTGTAGAGTTGCCCAACTAAGAGAAGGAATTAGGTAAAGTGAAAAGGAGAAAAACTGGCTCAGTTAAGGAAAAGGGTCAGTAAAGACATACCATCTACAACTGTAAGGTCAGTCACTCCAACATCAGTCAACATAAGATCCTCTCATACAACAGTCATGTCAGGTACCCCCCCACCACTGCCAGTATTTTGTCTACCATTTCTTGCCTCAGTGATTCATTTGCAATTCCTCACACAAATACTTGAGAAAACCAATTCTTAAGTATGTTGACAATCCTGTTTTCACATCGTAATAATATCAAAATTTCTACAATCATGAATGCATCAAAAAGTCATGAATTATTAGCATGATTTTGAATAATTTTTTTCCACAGCAATCAATGTCAGCTTAAATATAATATAATTGAAAAAAATGGGGGGAGGGGACACTTCAAGTGCTCCTACTAAAGATAATTCATCCCAAATTTTTCCACTATTCCTGAACCTTTAACAGAATTAAAATTAAATAAAAAAAATAAAATTGAGTCCCAGGGCCACTTTCTATTCAGTCAACAGACATTAGGAACTCATTAATTGAACTTGTATAAGTGCAATTAGGGAGGATGTTTTGCATGGTTTGACTTTTCTCATATCATTGATGACATGTATAGGCTTGAAGTTCACATCGTTATTGGCTCATCTACATGCATCTCATACTGCAGTCATTTCAGGAGGAACAAAATATCTTGTGTAGTTTGGAGAACCATTTCCACTGCCTTCACATTGTTAAAAAAACTGCGCCACTTATAGACTTTTGCAATCGGACCAGTGTACACTTGGGATGGCCACTACAGCTATCAGTGTAAACAGGTGCAGATTTTCCACACAAAGTCATCAAAAGGATGGCCAGCTTTAATCCAGATACTCAAAGCAAAACCAACAATGTTCAGTGCAGGAACATAAGAATTTCTCGTGACACCCTCATTTGAAGGTGTCAATGTTATACTCTCAATGTTGAAAGTTCATATTTTTACAAGCAATTAATACACGACTATATTAAAGAAGGAATGCTTTGCAATGTTGCTGAATGAGCTTTTCCACTATCCATATAAGATTTAATGTCTTCTGCCAGAAACTTGAAGAAATGAAAGTTCAAAGTCCTGCATCCAGAAAATTTCTCAGTAAGAACACTATGTTATCTCCGTTTGTTAATGAATGGGACTTCAGGCACAATCTATCACCAACCTATCCAGGAGTAGCAATTTATCTTTGACAATAGCACCAACACTAAAGGATGGTAGCAGCAAAACCCATCATCAAGTGGTTGTGACAGGGGTCAGAGGGTAACCCCCAAATGTTAAGTGCAATTATCAGAAACTCCTGCTGCAATCTTAGCAGATATCAGTGTATTATCAACTTCAACATGGCCACAGCTTCCCACCACTTCAAGCATAAACATCATCCAAGTGGAAAGAAACAGACAGCTTCTCAAACTTCCAACCACACTGTCCAAGATTGATAATCAAGGATGTTTTTATAACTACAATAGGAGATGAACCTCTTATTTATGACAAGGCCAACGTTTTTGTGAGCGTGTTTGGTGTTAATACTTGAATACATTACTGCCAGTCTTTCCGGATTCAAATCCAACAATTAAGACTATCCATTCTGTAAAATAGCAATACAGTTTTTATTGTTCTACCAATGCAGTGATATTTTTGCCTGTTGATCAGGTTTCTCAGAGACAACACCTTTTGTTCTTGTCAGCAAAAACAGAACTCTATGCCAGTATTCAGCATGCTTATTTTTGAGAGTGTATTCGTTAGCACTTGAATACGTTGATGCCTTTTCCATTTTTGCCAGTGTACGTGGTGTAAAATCCAACAATTAGGACTATCCACTTGGTACAATAACAGTGCTAAGTTTTCCTCCTTCTGTCGAATACTGAATACTTTGCCATTTTGGCCCACCAACCAGGTTTCTCAGAGACTACTCAGTGGGTAAGGCTGCTTCTAAGTGTAAATCAGAAAATAGATTTTGATGTGGATGATCCTGTAAAGTCAACCAAACGGAAGGTTGCTTTAAAGGAATAAAACAAAGTTCCATAACAGAATACGGGGGAGATGCTCAAGCATGTCACAACCTATTCATTCATGTCCATCAACTGAATTTTAGCAAAATATGAAGGCCTGAAGACATACCCCTGTGACAAAGTTAACGTCTTGAGACCACAGAAAACCGCAGGTGACTAGGATAGACTTGTTGAGTGGTGGGTCAAATATTAACAACTTTGGAATTCCAAAGGCTGCAATGATTGCCTTGAGCCCATATCTTACAGAATATGAAGTTTTCAGACGGAAAAATGTGGGGTTTGCAAATTATGCAAGGAGACAAAAAGCATTCACACCAACTCCTGTTATGTTTATAATTTACTGCTGGGCTTGAGATTCTCCCTAAAGGGATATTTTATTTGATGCAAGAATAAATACAACAAGTACAATTATAAATTGAGCCAACTATTCATGAAAAAGTAAATTTAACCTGGGTACAAACCAAGGCTTCCAGGATTGGACTCGACAAAGACTGCAGTTGTCAAAATTGACACACCCAAATTTTTCAAGAGGGAATACCATAGGAGGCAGATGGATATTCAATGGTATTGAACATGCTACTGATCACTTCATCTTGGCACATATTTCTCTATGGTATTGAGGCAAATTTTGAAAATGGTTTAGAGTAAACATTTTCTCATTAATTTCTGGAGTCGTAGTGATTTTATTTGATAAGTGGACTTCAAATTGCAATGAAGTCGGCTGGAAATTCAAAACCTGGGCTGATTTCAGAAATTAGTCCTTGTTGAAAAGTGAGCCCCACTGCTTCTCAACTTTGCTCAAATTGTTATGTAATTGATAATATGCTATTTCTTGCAACACATATACAATCACAGCAACTCCTTCATTAGACTACATAAGGACTCTGAACCATTTCAGCTCCAAAAAGCAGTAAGACAAGGTGATACCAGCTCACCCAAACTCTTTACAGCCTGCCTTGAGATGATCTTCCGAAACATGGACTGGGAAAATAGAGGAATCAAAATAGATGGCGAACATTAGATTTGCAGATGACATCTTTTTTTTCGCAGAGAACCTACACGACTTCCAACTAATGCTAGGTGATCTAAAAGTAAAAAAGTCAGCCTACACATGAACTTCAGTAAAATGAAAATCATGAGCAATAATCATGTTGAGAATAAGAACATAACTGTCAAGATAGAAGATGCAAAACTCTGCAAGGCAGACCACTACATCTACCTAGGACAACGTATCTCCATGAGACCCTCAAAAGGAGGAGGAAATCAAGCAAAGAATCACTTTGGGATGGTAAGCCTTTTGTAGAGCAAGCTCAACTTTCAAGAACCAGACGATCCTAATAATCCTAAAAAGATGAGTATACAACCAATGTATTCTCCCGATAGGCACTTATGGAGCTGAAATATGGAACCTAACCAACAGACAGACCTGCAAACTGAGAAGTATGCAATATGCGCTTGAGAGAATCATACTCAACCTTATATGGAAAAATCACAAGATAGCACAGTATATACGGAAGAAAACGGGAGTCTGTCACATCATAGAAACTATTAAAAAACTAAAATTGCAATGGGCAGGCCATGTTGCAAGAATGAAAGACGACTAATGGACATTATGTCTCACAACATGGATCCCCAGAGATCACATAAGGAACCGAGGTCAATAGAACGCAAGATGGAGAGATGAACTAGACAAATTCAGGAAATACTGGCTCTGCGACGCCCATGATAGAGAATTGTGGCAAATCCTGGTGAAGGTCTACGTCCAACAATGGATGTTAAAAGACTGATGATGATGATTTCTTGAGAATAGCCTTTTAAGTTGATTAAAACAAAAAGAGAAAAAACCCTCAAAAGGCAAGACATTTATTCTATCCATCTCTATATCACACTATTTTAGTACTCCTTTAAAACGATTAAAATATCTTTGGAAAGTTTCACTTTGGGGCACCATCCTAGTTTGGTGGTCACTTCAAAATAGCATCTAATTTCCCCCTCTTTTCAATACTACACTAAAAGAGGGTCATAGTTTTAATGTTTTTTTCCATGTTATTCAACTGAATACGCACGCACACACACACACAAATATATATATATGTGCTTGTATTTTTGTTGTAAGTTTTGAATTTTAAAAATCCATGACAAAAGAAAAAAAGTAATGAAAAGTCATAAGAATGATTCAGAATGTACTTAATTTTTTTTCTTGCCTTTTCCACACGAACGAGGTAAACTTTGAAATTTAAGACAGGAATGCTAAGTGATGTTTCGTCAATTGAAAAAGTATTTAGATTAAGTCATAATTCACGGAGACAACAATTTCATTACAACCATAACGTTTATAATTGAAAACGGGAACGTTAATGCTAGGTATCATTTAAGTGAGAAGGACTGATACTACTCTTTGATGTTCATCTAAAACATCAGATCACAGACCTGGCATAATACCAACTTCAAAGGTCCGGAGTTCGCTGCATTTATTCTAGCGAGGGTTTGTGGCATTGGCAGTGAAGCACTGAATAAAAATATAGTAAATAAAATAACAGATCATGAATAAAGTACCGAAAAAAACAAAGATAAGCAGATAAAATTCAAGTGTCCATTTTCGAAAAGGACAAATATACTATTTCTTTCTCGGTTGATAACATTTACAAACGATGGGGTAACGAAGAAGGTTTGATCCTGGAGTCTGAGGTGATTAAAACCCTATTTAAGATTATCACCTCTGGAGGCTGAATAGAGCAGCTTCCAGAGTGATTGAGAATGCATTTATCGTTCTTCCTGGGTTTCTGTGTGTGTGACAAAACAGCTAACAAAATGGGCGCCTGGAACCACGTTCTGGGCTGGATTTGCGGCCAGTTACAAATGAACAGACTGTTCAAAGAAATCAAGTCCTGGACGCTACCCTGCGATACCTACATACCTATCGGTATAAGTATAACTCAAGAACTATCAAATTTATAGATTCCTAAACTATGCACCTCAATGTATCGATTGTCCCAGACTGAAGTTTCTTATTTCAAGAGATACAAAGAACCCAGCAACATGTATATCTCTGCAAGAGATTCATCACTTGAAGAAACTTGCATCAAATACTTGGTCTGCTGAACCATTATTCATATCACTCCTATACAATTTCACTTGCACCAGACAACTCTTGAACAATTTTCCTTGAAATACCAAAAAGGTGACTTTCTTCACTCCAATATTTAGACAGGACATTGCGTTAGCGTTCATTTTTATAGTTAGAGGAAAAGTTAACAATCTATACCATAATACCATACAGCCTCTTGTGTAGTTCTCCCAACCTTTGATACTATTGATATCATGGTGTTCACAGTAAGTGAAGGACTGGGGAGGTCTGTAACGATTAGGAGAAGTAACAATACAAAATTAGGCGAGGGGTCTCAAGTATCTATCGTTTGTCCTGATTACAAGGCCGCTGTCTTCAACCTGAAGTCAGTTCTCGAGCTGGTGGGATAGTTGATTGATCCCTTTCAAATCAAAACCGATTTCGAAATGGAAATCGATCAGTAAACTCAACCACAGGTTTATTGAAAACAGAGATAAAATACACCTCTTGCAGTTTTTTTCTTTTCAAAACCAACATTGAATTCAAAAAAGATTGTTTCTTATTTACAGTGTGTCTCTCAGGAAAACCATTAACAGTTGCATTTCTTCAAATTCTGTTGCAACTGGGAAATGGTGATTTTTGGTGGACGATAATTTTCTGCGTAACCGCTAAAATTTGTGGACAGGATTTTGATTCGCAAGTTAATTATTATTTTATAAGGAGATAAATATTTCATCCTGGCGAAACAGGTAATCTGCACAGTACACAAAACTTATCCGTCAATGTACAAAAAAAAAAAAAAAAAAAAAAAAAAAAGGTGGGGGAAGCTGTCTAAGGGTATTGAAAGTTATGTCATACGTTTTCTATGTACCCCCAAATGGCCGGGGGGGGGGCACAAGACTAACATTTAGTTGAGACAATTCACTTGGTGCAATGAAAAGCAAGTAAAATAAATAATGCTCTTGTACTTCAAAATTTAGTGAGTTTTTTCAGGGAAAAAAACGGCTCACCAGTAGAGAAATAAGAGAAATGATGAAAGAATAACTGAAATAAATGCAAAGATTAAATTGTTATAATTTCGAATGAATTAAATGGTTGAACTTCAATAGAGTGCAATAACCGAAGTCGACGTCTTTACTTCAATTCAACCTGGAGCTAAAAATCATCCATTTATCAAAACATCTGTTCCAGTCTTCAAGAAAAAAGTATCTGTCTTCATTCAACGAAAAAATTAGACGTCTTTATGAATAAAAGGTGAAGTTATTTGTTTAAATTCAAAACTAGCGGAGACATTGCAAAAAAATTTAAATTAGTATAGAAAAAAAAACTTCAAATCCTGAAAGATGCCCAAAAGGTTAAAAAGTTTGGGTTTAGTAAGGAAACAATTGTGCCTTCATTTGGTATTTTGTGAATGAACAGTAAAAATTAATTCACGAAATTAACTGTGATGTGAAAAGAGAATAAAATTGTTGAAGATTTCTTCCAGAATAAAGTCTGTAAAAGTGGCTTACACAACAAAAACATTTTCTGTCGCTGTCATAGGGTATTGAATAAAAATGTTCAAATTTCTTCTTTTTTTTTAACTGATTTGCATTGATTTCATTGTTTGTCTTTCAAAAAGAAAAAAAGAAAACATTCCTCTAAAAACCAAAGTAGATGAAAAATAACTTACTTCAATTATTGCCAAGAATTCAACAAGTTCTGCACGTGTCTCTGTTTACTAGAGTTTATACCAGTCACTCTCTTTCATCACTCCTTGTAGAAAATACTTAGTCTCTCTCCCCCTCTCTACCTGAAAGTCCCTTTCCCTTCCCCCCCCCCGAGAAATTCAGCCTGAGGCAAAAAAACTCCACTCTCTCTTCCCTTCTCTGTCTTCTCTAAATCTAGAGACAAAAAGGGAGGTAACTGAGCATTTCGTAAACGATTACATGCAAAACTGGTGCCAGAGCAAGGTTGCCATTTTGGCCTTTTTTTAGGCCATATTTGGCCTTTTCAAAACCATTTGGCCAAGACCTTTTTGCTTTGGTCGTTTGTAAAATTGTAGCCTTGCTTCATTTCCTTCGAACATTTTATTAAAGGTCTGACAATTCTGGTCTTGAGTTTTTTCTTCTTTTGGCTAGAAAGGAAAAAACAGACCAAATTTTTATCTACCCCACCCCCAATTCCAAGAGAACTTGGTTTTGAACCAGTGTTAGCAATTTTGCAGGTGTCTTCTTCTGTCAGGTGGAAAATTGCATTATTAGCGTAGTCATTTTTCAACATTTTAAGCATCTTTCTTGAATATTTGGGGGGTTTGGGACCGTTTCCTTCGCATCTTCAAGTAGCCAAATTCACGCAAACTAATTTTTGAGTTGGCAACACAATTATCACCAACTCTAAAAGATTATTTGAATTGGACATGGCCGGAACCGCCAGACTTTGAGTCTCAAATACACTGTTTATTGATCATTTCGGAAGCGGGTGAGAAGAATTATCTGCGATGTACTTATGTGCGGAGAAATAATTCTGATGAGAATTTCTTTGGGGATCAGCCAGAGAATATGAACTGCTCTGAGTAGTCAAGTCCAAGGGGCTCAGAAGTCGTCTTGAGACCTTAAGAATCCTACCCACACGTTCCCGTGTGTAGTAACCCCACCTTAAACCGACCTTGTGTCACACTTTGATCTTATTGGAGCTCGGACAAATAGGATATGTATGTTTTTGTGGAAGAGAGAAATGGTTCTAATAAGAATTTCTGTGCTGAATTCACCTTAGGGTCAGCGAAAGGATGAACCACGGACTTTGCTGGGAAATTTACCGAGAATAGACACTCTTGGAAAAAAAAAAAAGTCAAAATTGTACAAAAGTCAATTTTATCGTCGGAGTATTTGTGATATTAGTAAGGAAAAGATGGGGGGGATCGGAGATAAAAAATTTTTTGTGCAGCTTTTATTGAAAAGAAACAGATATTTTGAAAACAAAAGCTGTTACAGTGTGAACAAAAAATTAGAACGATGATTTACACTTTTCCAAAGTTTTCACGAGGAAAACAGACTTAGATATTCATTTGATGATTTTTTTAAAAATTATAATTGCTGTTGAATAATGGCTTTTCCCATAATATGAGGTTAGATGAATTTTGTTCGCTTTTTTGAAAATATAAAATGCAGCTTGGAGGAATAGACACCAAAACGTTATATATGAACTTTAAAAAACTAAAAAAATGAAGTAAAATATTGTTCTCGGCAAGTTTTCATCTTTACTCGCTAAATCATACTTATGGCTATTTCCCCTAGAGGAGAAAAAATATTAACATTGATCTTTGTACAGATTTTTAAAAAATCATTTATTATCAATTCAATTTTTAAAAACGTTATTTCATTCTTTCACTTACTGTTAAAGATGGAAAATTATATCATTTTAACGAATCGAACATGAAGTATTGGAAAAAATAATTTTTAAAAACTTAATTATAGGTAATTTTTCATATATTTTTTATTTTCATCATTCTTAATGGTATAATATTTTTTTACGGATGGCCGCAACCAATCAAGTCAAATGATCTCTCAACGAAAGAAGGCAACTGTTGACACCATTTTATTTGTCTTATCTTTCAACACTTCAAATCCCCCATACTTGTCGTCTGCTATTGTTGACATAACCTGTCGATCACTTTATCGATTATCGATGAATCATTATACAAAACCTATCGGTTGAAAAAGCGATATTTCATTATTTCTTCGTGCAGCCTTTCACAAGGTTATACTACATTTCGGCTACGATGAAAAACAAAAATTTGCAAATTGATTTTGAACTATTTCACGCGTAAATTACTATTAGTTTTTTAGTAATACGTTTTCAATTTTTTGAAGTTTCACGACCTGTCAATAAAATGACGTCAAAATGATTGATTTATCGATTAAAAAGTGAACATTTATTTCAGAAGTCAAAATTTACGTTTTAATCTATGAAATCTGTTTTTTCTTTTATTTCAACGATACCTTGGCCTTTTCTTTTTCTAATAAGAAAAAGAAAAAAACTTGGGAATACATTTTTCAAACTTGAATTACTTTTTGAAATAGGGTTTCGAAGATTTCAAAAGTTCTTTGGCGATACCTATGATGTGTGTTTTTATTGTTTTCTTTCATTTTTGATTGAGTAACATAATATAGTTTTGGTTACTATGAAACATCACTAATGACGCCATTATCGATGACATTAGAATTATAAATAAAAAAGAATTCTACCATTGAAAGTAATTGTAAAATAATTTTAGAGAAAAAAACTTTGCATTAAATCACCTGTCAACTAAATTGCATTTCGAAGTTAATTATCTATGTTTATGATCGAAGGTTGACAGATGAGGTAAATTCTACCGACTACGAAAGTCCGAGTGGACATAAGCCAGAATACAATAGAATTTACCACATTAAAATGTAAGATAAATGACTTTTTGAAACCTCCCCGGCCAGGCTGAGCTTTTGAAACAAACACATTAGAGACGGGAAAACAAATGATTTCATTGAATTCAGCACATGAAATTATGTCAGAAACAAACGAAAACTCAAAATGCGCAAATGACTCATGAAACCTCGATCCGGCCAAGCAGTGACTTTGCAACATATATGTTAAATAAAGGAAGACAAACGATTTCATTGAATTCAGCACCTCAAATTATGTCAAAAACGAGAAGAAATTCTAAATGTATCAATGACTTTTAAAATCCTGTACTGACCATGCTTTGCCTTTTAAAAAAATACATTAAAAACAGGAAAGCAAATAATTTCATTGTATTCAGCGCATGAAATGATATCAGAAACCAGCAGAAATTCAAAACGCACGAATGAATTTCAAAATCCTTCCCTGCTTTTGCAACAAATACATTGAATATAGAGAAACAAATGACTTCTTTAAATTCACTGCATCGAATTATGCCAGGTACAAGCAAAAATTCGAAATGTACAAATAACTTTTAAAACCCTATTCCAGGCATGCCCAGCTTTTGTAATGTGAGCAAAGCTCGAACTCTCGAAGACAGTGGTTGGTGAAATGATGGATAAATGCCTGAGGTCCACTGAACTTTTGAGGTTTAATTTCCCCTGTCTATTCATCTTGGGGTTGGGGCACAAAGGAGTTGGGGTATGTTCTATCGTTCAATCTATCTATCTATCCATCTATTAGCCCTCAGCACAGAAAACATCGTTCATTGTCGAGACTTGACATTCCAGACACATGTCATTCACTAAGATTAACTTTGTTTGTTTTCTTTAAATTCCACTCCAACCCCCAGGATAGATTTTTAGAGGAAGTTTTAATTTGCGATGTAAATTTGTCCTAAAATGACACCTTGGTCTGTGCCCTCCTGAATTATCCTGAATTGATCCCTTTGTGTTCGACAAGATACACGCCTGTTTTTGTTTTTTTTTTAATCCAAACTTTTTTTCTAGTAATCACTGCCCAATAATCTTTTTTGTCTCTGGACTTGGCACAAGGGGCGTAAGGGGGCACAGGGAGTATTTGGGATAGATCACTGCCGTACAAATGGTTAGTGAAGTGGTATGTGCATATTTTATGTGTAAGTGGTGGGGAAGGATCACTGGTAGGGGCACAGGGGGTACAGGTACTATCCATCAATCGATCTCGCTTTATCTATATTCATGTATCAGAAAGAACACACTGTCCATTTTGCACACCCACACATCTCTCGAAGACCAAGTGGAATGTATTTTTTGTTTGTTTTTTAATTCCCTACCTGATTTGTGTTTTAACGAAGGTTTTGATCTGCAATGTAAGTTTATCATAAACTGATCCCTTAGTTTGTGTCCACTAGAATTCAAGCTTATTTATTCATCGTCTATCTTTTATGTCCATGGGCTTGGCACAGATCGGGAGGGAGGTTAAAATGGCAAAATCCAAACCTCCAAATAGATGGACACTCTAGACCAGGTTTAGGAATCCATACAACAATCGATAATGATTTCAAAATGTTCCGTACTGTTCAAAACCGCACCATTCAAGGCCTCATTACAATTTAATGTGCGTTTTCTTTTCAGCTTGTATCAAGTGGTATTAATTTGTTCTGAAATACCTTAACATCGTTAAATCGATTCCCACGCTAATTGAAGCTGCACTCACCATTGAATGTATCCTTATATATATCCGTCAAATCTAGATGTTTTTAGATGTTTTTTACATTGGATTTTTGATGTAAGCCTACAAATGACTCTGGCAAAATATCCCTGTATATACCTGATGAATCTAGATCTTTTTTCTTTTTTCACTGAATTTTAGATATGAACTTGCAAATCAATTTGGCAATACTGGCTTGGAGTAATTAGCTTCTCTTTTTACTCTGTTTTTCCTATCTTTCTTTCTGTGCTTATTTTTGTCATTTTACTTACTTGTGTTTTCTTAGAAAAAAACGAAATATATCTTTTCTCTTTCTCTCTACTTATTTATTGTCGATAAGAGAATACGTTTTACCTGCTGATTTTTTAAGATCGTTTCTGATGTAGTTTGATGAGCTGATTCAAATGATATCATTGGTTTTCCTATATTCAATGTATTTTCCGAGATTGCCCGTATTTCCAGAGAACGCAATTTTCGGAAATAACTGATATTCGCCAGAAATGCAGTTCTACAAAAAAGCTTAGATTTGGCAAAAATGTGATTTTGAATGTCATTTTTACATATCAATTTTATGGTCGTTTCTGATGTAGTTGGAGGCACTGATTCCAATGATATCATTGGTTTTCCTCTATTCAATGTTTTTTTTTCTGAGAGAGCTAATATTTCTGGAAAGTGCCATTGACTGAAATAGTCGATATTTGCCAGAAATGCAGTTCTTCAAGATAGCCTATTTTAGCCAAAAATGTCATTTTTACATATCGATTTTATGGGCGTTTCTGATGTAGTTTGAGGCACTGATTCGAAATATCATTGGTTTTCCTATATAGAATGTATTTTTCGAGATAACTCATATTTCTTTGATATGCAATTCATATATATAGCCGATATTTGCCAAATATGGAGTTTTACGATATAGCCAATATTTGCCAAAAATTTGGTTTTGAATGGTCGTTTCTGATGTAATTTGATGCGCTGATTCCAATGACGTCATGGTTTTTCCTACATCGGATGTATTTTTGAGATAGCTCATATTCACGGAAATAGCTGATATTTGCCAGAAATGCAGTTCTACGACATAGCCTATACATGCCAAAAATGTGATTTTGAATGACAATTTTACATATAAATTTTATGGTCATTTCTGATGTAGTTTGATAGCTTGATTTGCCAAAAATGTGGTTTTGACTGTCATTTCTACAAATCGATTTTATGGTCGTTTTCTGATGTAGGGGTTCCACAAGATTTCTGATGATCCAGTTTTATGAGATAGCTTATATTTGCCAAAATTTGGTTTTGAATGTCATTTTTACTCATCGATTTTATGGTAGTTTCTGACATAGTTTGATTTGCTGAATTCAATGAAATCATTAGTTTTCCTGTATTTGATCTATTTGCTGCGATAGCCTATATCATCTGTAAGGGGAATTTCAAAAGTCATTTTTCCATTTCGAGTTTAAGGTCGTTTCTGACATAGTTTGATACACAGAATTCAATGAAATCATTTGTTTTCCTCTATTTGATTTATTTGCTGAGATAGTTTATATCGGCAAGAAATGGGGGATTGAAAAGTAATTTTTACATTTTGAGTTTAAGGTCGTTTCTGACATAATTTGATGTGCTGAATTCGATGAAATCATTTGTTTTGCAGTATTTCATATACTTGTTGCATGAGCATAATATGGCATGATATTGGTTTTAGAAGTCATTTTTGCATTTTGAAATTTTGATTGTTTCTGACTTAATCAAATTTGTTGAATACAATGAAGTCATTCGTTTTGCTGTATCCTAAGTATTTCTGCAAAAACACGACATGGACTGATGTTGGGGTGAAAGTCACCGTTGTATTTTGATTTATTGTGTCTTTCTGACATAATTAGATGCGCTGAATTCAATTATGTAGCTTGATAAAGGAATTGATGTGATTGTATGTATGTTTCAGCACTTCGACATATACTGGATTTACACCTTGTCGAGTGATGGCCTCCATGATCTCTGGGATTTCTACAGAGTCGAACGCCTTTTTGAAGTCGATAAATGCTACGGCGGGTAATAGTTTATATTCTGTTGCTTTTTCTTTCAGCTGATTTAACGAATACAAGTTGTCCATTGTCGAGTGGCTTCTTCTAAAGCCAGCTTGCTCCCGTGGTTGTTTTTCATCGAGTGTTTTTGTGATTTTTTTGGTGCGATTTAATTTGACTCGAAGAAATTGATGGAGCTGACGAGATAAATTTGTTCAAATGTTTTTTTCCTAAGAAATTTTCTCTCATGTTTATCTTGCGTTAAAATACATAGTATTGCAGAAAATTTAGCGAAATTACCATTCTTTTTCATTTCATCTGATGGACCTGTAAGCAAGGGCAACTGAAGCAGTTTGCGATTCATGTCCTTTTTGTAATTTGTCGTAAATGTCCTTTCTGAAAAGCATCCCACCTTTCAGGAAGATTATTCAAGTCATAGCTAAAACTGTCTTTGAAAATGGCCAGAACCGACTAAAGTCTTTGATTTCCTGCTAACTTTGTTGTTAATAATGATTTTTACACATTTAAATTCCACCTATATAATAAAATAAATAAGACATCAGAGCAAATTAATAATGATGATAAAACGTTTAATTTTTTAAAAACTTGCTCGTTATTTCTTTTACAATTGACCAGATTTCTACTTATCATATATTTTCATCAGATGAAGTGAAAGAACAATCAACCACATCTAGCCAAAAATTATTAATTTGGCAACACTGGATGATGAACATGTGACATCTAGATTGGGCTTATGCAATAACATTTTGTCGTATTGTTTGGCTCACCAACCCCACGCCCAGATAGTAGTTTTCAGGTAAAGATCAATAGACGAAATTGATGACAGCTTGTTTGTTTCATAACGTGAGAGTAAATAAATTTGACGGCACAAAGATGTTTGATACTCTACAGATTTCAGTAATAAAGTTTTGTTTTCCAGAACGTTTCTAAGTATAAAGTATAGAGAACCCCTGTTACAAGAAATAGCGAACCATACCTAACAACACTGAGACAACCATTAAGATCTACCTTTTCTCTAAGCAAAACTTGTATTTCTTTTAAAAGCAATGAATGCAAAAAACTGGAGAACTCAACATTTGTCACTTTTTTCTATTTTAGAGTGAAAATGTTTTGGCAATGATGATTAATCTTTCATCCAGTCGGTGATTAGAAATAAATGGATTCAGTATGTCTTACACAATCCTTTTTTCATTGAATGCGTATAGCTGCTCCAGCTGACCCTGCGCTAAGAAGTTGGAGGACGGATGACGAGTGGTTCGGATGCCCCTGTCTGTAGTTTCATCAACAACGGAAGAGAAGATTATTCATGTAGCACTCTGAGGAGAAACTTTTGTTCATTACGCTGGGATAAACCAGTGGAAAATCCCGTGCTATGAACATCTATGAAGCAATCTGTGAAATGTTAGAGATAATAACCGTACATTTTCAGTTTGGTTGACAATTGGTTCAGTTATCGGGATAGCAATCTACCGAGTGCTCGACTTGCTCTACGGCATCGATTTCCTTTGTCAAATGAACTATCTGTGAAGATGATACCACCGAGGTATTTGAATTCCTCTACGGTCCAATTATGTTCCCTCAATGGAAATGGAGAGGCAAGGAATTATAGATAGCAGGGCAGGCAAGAACAGGACCTGTTTTGCTTAAACTAATGTTGAGGTCAAAGAGACGGTCTCCTTCAGCAAATTTGTCGATAATCAGCTGGTGGAGGGGGACGGGCTCCTTGTGTGCCATCAAAGTGTCTCTTGGATAATTTTCACCGCAGTCTTTGTTTTGGCACTTTCCCCTTCATTGTTGTTTTGAACTGGTGCCACTGTTGTGTCGCACTTACAGTCAGGGGTCCGGAGTTCAGCTTGTGAAGGATGGTCTGACGGGCTTGGATGCCTTCTACATGCAGCGTCAGGATCGACCTTACCACCTCTACTCCTTACTGCTGCCAAAAGACGTTGGTTGTGAGACAATTTCTATTTACACCTGTATACCTTTTGATTGTATTTTTCAAAAATTGGATTTATGATGACCGGATCAGGGGAAAAAAGTCATTATGCACGCAGTAGTGCAATAGAAAAACGGCTGGCATTGATTTTTTTCATTTCATTCAATTTGATCTTATAGTATGGACGACTGTTGACAAGCCACAATTGACCTGACAACTATTTTTTTCACCCCTCCCTGTTCTGTGATTCTGTAAGGGTGTCGCTAAACCTCATGCCTAATTTCTCACCTCCACTCTGGTGTGCAGCATAGATGAAAGCTGTTGGAGCCGATCCCTCTCCAGGATTTCATTTATGTACACACACATACACACACATAATATATATATATATATATATATATATATATATATATATATATATATATATATATATAGAGAGAGAGAGAGAGAGAGAGAGAGAGAGAGAGAGACGGACCGTCCGTCGATTGCACCACTGGCATGAAGCAGAGAGTCCTCACGTATATATATATTCATCTATTTACCTATTTTCTGTACTCAATGTCGAGCACCCTCAATCAAACATAAGAAAAAGAAACAACAATATATATATATATATATATATATATATATATATATATATATATATAATACGAACTATAGAGAGTGAGACATACTCAGGAGTAAAGTGTATGGAAGTTGGATTCATTTATCTGTAAATGGTTTTATTTATGGTCTTGACATGTTTTGGAAGGTATTCCCATTTTCAGTAGTGCGAGCAGTGTGTGTATGTGTGTGTGTATGAGTATGTACTTTTAGAGGTATAGGAACATGAGTCTACCATCAGGAGCTTTGCTTTGTGAGCAAAAAATGGTACCTCATCTGCTGGGGGCATCCTGTTGTGTGAGAGAAAGTCCAGCCAGCGATGAAGTCTATGGTTTAGCAGCGGCAGTGGGCCTGGGAGAAGGCAGAAGGTGTCAGGGTAGGAAGGAAGTGATGTGGTGTCAGATTGCGTAGGTATGTTAGGGATTGTGTAAATGGAGGGTTGATGAGGTTAAGGAACTTCCATAGGAATAGAGCACTCTGGTGGATGGGGAATTTAAGAAGCTAGATAAATATATCACTTAAATTCAGCCTTAATGACAGTTCCGTGCCCGAGCGGTAGGATACTGGCCTCCGGGTCTGAAGCGAAGGTTTGAATCCTGCCTCATGATACTGGATGGGATAATGGATTGTCTATAGCCATACTGAAGAGTTGTAATACAACGAAACAGCTGGATGACACAATAATTATATATATATATGTGTGTGTGTATATATATATATATATATATATATATACGTAGGTAGGTTAATAAGTATCTGATTCACCAAAATAGCTTGTGTCTTTGCTTCACGTCTTAAATTAAGAACTACATAACGATATACACCGCGTGGTCCTTATGCATACGTCTACCTCTCTCTCTCTTGTCTCTTTACTCTATTGCATTCCTTCCTATCGTAGATTACTAAGTATTTCCCGATGATATTTCTATCATATTCAACATTAATGAATTTGAGAGAGAGAGAGAGAGAGAGAGAGAGGGAGAGCTATATGATCTATAACTATTTGTGACTTTTTTCAAACATGAAAATATAAACGAAGAAAAAATAAAAGTAATTAACAAATGCAAATGTAAATATTATCATAAGTTTCTTTTAACAAATTTGAAAGGTTTTTTTATCCATTTAATCAGAAAATTTATACTCGTATAAAAAATCATAACCTGCACATTTGCACTGAAGGAAAGAAAGGAAAAAAAAGAAGATCTGCTCATGATATCAAATACAGGAATGAATCCTGGTAAAATTACATATCTGAAATTCGTCAAAATATTTGGCGCCTTTTTCAATTATCAAAACGGATTAATAGAAGTTCTTATTTCTATTCATCTATAAGCGACTTACTATCATCATCAAAAATCTACCCAAAGATTGCTTTTATCAAAGTTCAAGTTCATGTTATATCACAATGATAGAATGAATCACTACCTGGATCCTCTTCTCCATCAAGTTTCTGATCAATTTGATATGGGGATGACTGCTGGGAACTTGAACCTTCATCTAAGTGATACAGCCATCAGCTAGCAGGATTTATACCCACCACTTGCAAGCTGTCAATTCCATCTCAATGATTCCATACTGAATTTGACTTTTATCAACGACTGAGTGTTCAAGGTTAGTGAGTTTAGCCAATGAAAGACTCTCTCATATACAGGGTCTACACCTTGTTGTATAATAGCACCAACAAATGCTACAGTGAGAGGCATTTTATCTTCTGTTCTGTTTTCTTTTGGTTGATTTACCGAAAGAAGATGGTCAATGATTGTGTAACTTTTTCTGACTCCAGCCCATTTCTGTGCTCGATTTTTATCTATCGTTTTGGTGATTTGGTTGGTGTTCACTTTGCTAAAACATTTGTAGATGCAGTTGATTAAGCTTATTGGCTTGTAGCTGTTTAGATATCTGCGTCCCCTTTCTTGTAATAGCATTGCAATTGCTGTGTTCCAACCTCCTGGGATTACACTTTGACCAAGATATAAGTTGAATAGAATGAAGTTAGGTTGGTATGGTTAGAGTTAGGGATAGGGATAAGCTGTTGTAATTACGTGACTTACATTGAATAACATGGATGAAATGACATTAGTGTAATTCTTCTTACTTCACATCACTTGATCTGCAGGAATCATTATTAGGGTTAGTTTCCTCCTAAGTTATTAGAATGATTTTATTTCGATTACAGAATACGAAAAAGATACACTTAGTATTAGTAACGTTGAGAATTAAATCCCCTTGATCGAATAAAGTAGGGGAAATAGTTTGGGTTGATATTAGAATTAGAGCTAGAGTTGTTTCCCTTCATTGGATGATATAGGGGAAATAATTCTATGATATTGATGGTATGTAAGAGTTATCTCCTCTTGAACAAATAATGTAAGGGAAGAAATTAGAGTTAAGATTTTGGGTTAGGTTTAGAGTTATGGTTGGGGGGATTGGTGTTAGGGTTAGGATTAGGCGCTTGGTTTAGGCTTACAATAAGTAGTTAGAGCTTAAGTGTTACGGTGAGAGGTAAAGGCTAAGAGTTAAGTTAAGTTTAGGGGTTACTGTTACAATTGGATTTAGGTTAGTATTAAGGGTTATGGAAAGGGTTGAAGTTAGTGTTGAATGTTAGGGGTTTGGAATAGGTTAAGAGTTATGTAAGAAAAGTCTGAGGACTCAACATGCACAAAGCAGTCTTGATCAATCCTGCAGTCAATACTTTTGTGCAGTATCAAATTATACAAATATCTTGAAGGAAATGAATCAGTTGGATTCTACACATCAATTTATGCCTAAAATAGTTGGAAACTAAAAAAAAAAAAAAAGAATAAGAAAAGGATACTTCATCAAACCTCTGGACAATACACTTATCATCATTATCATCATTGGATTCTTTTCATTGATTTATGTTAGAAAAGCCCAAATACTCAAAATGCACATGAACACTTACTCTGATTCCTGGCCAATGCTCATGCGCATTGTCAAATTATACGAATATCCTAGAAACGAATCGTGCAAATATCCTGAAAACAAGTTAATCAAATATCCTAAAAATGAATCAATTTATTTGATTCTATGTATCAATATATAGAATAAAAGGCTGAAAACTCAAAACCAGAAAAATCTCATAATCCACCCACACTTTCCTGTGCACAATCAAATAATGCAAAGACCCCAAAACATATGATCTCCCAAAATTTGACACTGATTTATAGCAGCCAGACCCGAAGCCTCAAGGGGCTGGAAAACATCTAATCCACCCTCCAATCACAAATCATATAGATATCCTGAGACAAATTAATCCATTTGATTTAACACAGCAAAAAAAATCAACTTGAAAATCAAGGTGGAGATAAAGAGTAGTTATAATGTAATGCTATTTAATTAACTCCAATTATTATTACTACTTTTTAACTCCATAAAAGAGATGAGGAAAAAATTGATGTGCAAATGAATAGTGGACAAATTTCAATGACAATCACTCCATTTAAATTAATTACTATTATTTTTTTTACTACCTTCCTTGTAATGTTTTCATTGACCTATCACTACTTTAATACAAGCTTCTTGATGTGTAAGATTTTTTTTTCACACCTTTGACTTGAGATGACAAAAAACAACAAAATTTTTTAGATGCTGCTAGATAGTAGAGAAAATTTAATGAAAGTTTTTTGATTATATTAATCATGACTACTTTTTGACTTTGTTTAAACATTTTCGTTGTCTCACCACTACATTGACTTTAAGAATTTAATAATGAAGTGGAAGCAGATATTGGTAAAATGTAATGAGATTTACATTATTTTCCATTACTACTCTATTTTCATTCTAATTATTTATCTTAATTTTAACTAATAAATACAATATAAAGAGAATAATTTTATTTATCCCCAATTATTACTTATATCTCCATTTTGATTATTAACTTTCTACCTCTATCTTGATTTAAATTTAATCTTTTATCACAATATTGATACTAAAAACTCAATATGCAGGCAAATAGCAGACAAAGTGTAATGAGATTATTTTATTTCATTAATTATTACTATTTTTACCTCCATCTTAATTTTCAAGTTTTTAATACAAATTTGACCCAGAATGGAAAAGATACAACCAAAAAGATACAATCAATAAGGTACAACCAAATAAGAGTAGATCAATTTTAATGAGCTTTTCTTTATTCTATCAGATATTACTATTTTTAACTTCTTAATTTTAAAGATTCTATCTTAATTTTGATAATGGATAATAAAAAACAAGATGAAAGTTGATATTAGACTAAATGTTATAATATTTATTTTATTCTTTTAATTATAACTTCTTTATTCCTATGTTTTAATGTTTATACCTGAAGTGGAGCTAAATAGAAGTTGAAACTTAATAAAATTCATTTTCTTTCATTGATTTTTACTAATTTTCAGCTCCATAATTACTGATTCTTTTATTAAGATGCAGGTTTATAGGTGATGAAATTTAATAGAATTATTTTATTTCATTAATTGTTATCACATTTTACATTCATCTTGATTTTAAATTCTTTTGTCCTGATTTTGACACTCTATGAAAGAAATATATAAAAAAATTCTCATAGATATCTTTTAAGAAACGTGAAATTTTTTTTCATTCATTTGATGAGAAATATGATATTTATTCAATTATCCTAATTATTGCTAGTTTTTAACTATATCTTATTCTTTCAATTTTGAATCATCCAGTTAATTATTACATCCACTTGCATTAAAAAAAAAAATGCATTCATCTATACTTTGGCTAAGTAACTACATGTAAGGAAGATCATCTGAATTATAAAGTAAGACACATTTTAAGTTTTGAAAGCCATTTTTGAATTTTTAGTTTTAGCTTTTTTCTGGCATGATTTGATGCGCTGAATTCAATGAAATCATCTGTTTTCGTGTATTTGATGTATTTGTTGGGATAACCTATATCAGCCAGAAATGGGTTTTTAAAAGTCATTTTACTTTTTGAGTTTAAGGTCATCTCTGAGTTTGATGCGCTGAATTCAATGAAATCATTTGTTTTTCTATATTGATGTATTTGTTGAGATAGCTTATATTGTCCAGAAGGGGGTTCAATATAGAAAAAACAAATGCAAGGGTCTAAAACTAATTCATCTTCCTGATGATCCCCTATGGAGCTGAAATATTGAACATAACTAAGAGACTAGAATTCAAATTGAAAAGCATGTAAAGAATCATACTCGAAGTTACATGGAGAGATCACAAGACAGCACAGTTTATTATAAAACAAACAGAAGTCCAAGATATCATGGACATAAAAAAAACCTCAAATGGCTATGGGTAGGCAATGTTGCAAGGATATCTGACAACCAACGGACATTACAACTCACAACGTTGATCCCCAGTAATGATTTGAGAAAATTGTTGCCGATTTAAAAAAAAATTGGGTGATAAGCAAGAGAAATTCACCAAGTTCTAACTCCACGACATCCATAATTGAGTGGCCAGGTGAATATTGGGGAAGGTCTATGTCTAACGACGAACGATAGAAGGCTGATATATATATATATATATATATATATATATATATATATGAGACTGATTTTTATCAGAATGGCATTTACAAATGATACGCAGATCTTTGTTGTAAATTACTGTGTTCACAGTGTCGTTCGAGACTCTCCCTGTATTTTAGATATAACTCCCTGGTTCTTAGTGGTGCTTGCTTGTCACTTACTCAAGGTCCTTTTTAAGTTGCACTACTGTTAGCATATCTCTTCCTGCCACTTCTAGTGCCACTTCCATCCATACCTTATACAAAGCAAGTATTTGGTCATATTGGACGGTAAACAACGTAATCCTATTTATAAGATTAATCCATTACCCATTCATCAATAACACTTACATTTATTCCAGCTGTAATAATTCTTTCAGCTGACACAAGATAGAGTTCTGTGTAAAAATCGACGTGTATATATGTGGGTTGTGACGACCTGATAAACATTTCAATAATGGAAGAGAATTTAGAAAATACAAGTTGAGAATTTGGGTTTAAAGCAATTATTCGGGCCCTGGCATTAACGACGACTATTTTGCTCAATGGTAAGAGCATCCGTACGTTGAAGCAGATACCTTATCGGTGGGAGGTTCGATTCCTGCTGTGGCCTCATTTTCTTGAATTGTTTATCCTATATACGTTGTTTTGGGCGAGTGATAAATTAACTGAGTAACAAAGGGAAATCATCCCAAGCAAGTTTCTATATTAAATAATGTGATTTAGATTTCATACTGTTGGACCAAATATTTCCATTTCTTGAAACATAACTTTCACATTGGAAGGGCCAAAGAGACCGAATTCATGGATCCAGCAGAAAAGTCTTTTTCTTTGGTACGCTTGTGTAGTTGGAATTGGGAAAATATCAGCCTCATCCTGAGTAAATGATGCTGTTAGGCCAAGTGAAAACAGGGAGTTATCTTGGTGTGATCAGGTAGTTGCAGCTAAATGCAACTTGAAGACTGTTGGATGACCACCGAAGATTTACTAGCTTGTTTATACACACACACACACATACACTACACACACACACATATATATATATATATATATATATATATATATTTATATATACTCAAACAGTGGAATACAAAACCATTAACAGGCTCCCCAGTATCCATAACAACCGGTGTTTAAGAATGCCCAGCCCTATGACCAGCACAACCTATATTATAACCTCACTCCCAAGTCCGTCTCGTCCTGTATTCTTCAGTTATATATGTATATATATACATATATATATATATATATATACATATATATATATATATACATATATATATATATATGCATATATATATATAAATGCATATATATATATATGCATATATATATATATGCATATATATATATATATATGCATATATATATATGCATATATATATATGTTTATATATATATATGCATATATATATATATGCATATATATATATATGCATATATATATGCATTCATATATATATACATATGCATATATATATGCATTCATATATATATACATATGCATATATATATATATATATATATATATATATGCATATATATATGCATATATATATATACGTATATATATATATATACATATATATATATGTCTGCGTGTGTGTCTGTGTTCGTGTGTGTGTAGTGATATTACAAAAAAAAATTCTCATTAATGCATAGAAAATTCAAACAATATTTTAAAAAATGTTGTACATTTTTTATTATCGAAAGCGAAAGACGTCAAGTTCGCCAACTTCTTCTGACATCTCGAAAGTCAAACGAAAGATTACAGGTTTGGGGTTAGGTTGAGGGTTTGAGAGTTAGTGTTAATGTTAGTATGAATTTAGTAGGGTTAGTATTGGGGGTCAATGGTTTGGGTTTGGATTAGGGTCAGGGTTTGGGTTTGTGTCATGGTTAGTAGTGTTAGTGTTATGTTTAGTAGGGTTAGTGTTAGGGTCAGGGTTGATGGTTAGGGTAGGGTATTAATTGCCTCTCAGAAGTTGGCATTTTTTTCGAAACTGCGAAAGACGTGTTTCACGAAAGGTGCGAAAGACGTTCAGTGTTCCTACTTCTTCAGGGACCTCTGTATTTATGTTTTCGGAAGGTGCGAAAGACGTCCAGGGTTCCTACTTCTTCAGGGACCTCTGTATTTGTGTTTTCGAAAGGTGCGAAAGACGTCCGGAATTCATCCTTCCTGAGGGAACTCCGCATTCTCAAAAAAGTTCAACGAAAAGCTCACAGTGCGCCTACTTTTGAGACCACTGCATCCAGGTTTTATTGTTGTTGGAAGTATTGTGGAATGTTGCCGGTCCATTTGTTTCGTCATTGGGGAACGTTGCTTGTCAACTAGTTTCGTGTAACCCATTCGTGTAGGCAATCGTCTACAGGAAGTAGAGCTAGATGACTGGAAGTATCATCGGGTAATGTCCATTTGACACGGTTAGAGAACCGCCCTCCACTTCCAGCGTACGCGCCGTCATTTGTCGGCCGTTATTTTCGGATCTGCTCTCATTCTTCCGCGTCCCATCTGCCGTAGATTTCTGGGAGTATGACTGGGTAATGTCAATGTGACACGGTGAGCAGGCCGCCCGTCTACGCCCAGTGTGTCAGTCGTCATTTACGGGACAGTGTGCCATCATTCTCGGGAATCACTATCGGGTTGTTTAGTGAAACAGTCTAAAGTGACGATCCGACAATAAAGAAGAATTGGAGAGTCAACATCTCCAGCAAAATTTCAACGAACAATGAATCTACGCATTTTTAGAAGCGTCTCTTCGTTACTAAAGAAACAGAAAAGACGTCATTGCCGACCATGGCTTTTGTCCAATCAAAACTGATCGGAAGAAACCATTTGAATAACAGGGATTTAAGAATATCTCATCTCAATTCCTAAATTTGAAATTATTTATGTCAGTAATTTTGAGACAACTTAAATTAATTCATGCAATTTCAATTCAAATCTCAATCATGAAGTTATTTATGAAAACGATCTTTAAACAGTTTTAATTAAATCATTGAATTTGAAATCAAATCTTAATTGCGGAATTGATTGTGAAAATGATTCCAAATATAACTTTAATTAAATCATGCAATTATAATTTAGATTTTAATTATGAAATTAATTAAGTAAAGGATTAAAAAAACTTTAATCAAATCAAAGCTTTAATTATAATCTTTGTGTTCCTATTTGCAATGTATAGTTTAATGTCCAGCAAGGACTCAAATGATAACATCAAAGTTTTCAAGTCTTTGCACTACTGATTGTCTGCAAGATTATTTTGTTAACGACTGTCAACGGCTAGAAATACAGACATATAAGATGGCATTAGGTAAAGATCCCTTAATTTTTTTCGTGTGTATGTACATGTGTGTGTCAGTGTTTTTTAAAATTGTTATTATGCGCTAACAGAGCAACAAAAATCCTAGCTTCCACCTCGATGTACAATAACATACCTAACAAAACGCTACAGGTAAGCTATTTGCAATTCCCACGGTTTTTGCAATTATAAAACCCATAACATGAGAACAATGGTCCAGAAAAATTAAACTAGTCATTGCATTCTGCACCACTAGATATTTATTAAGTTCTGTTTTCACGGTAGAAGCACACGGATGTAGAACGACCAATGAGGATCGAACTCATTACAGAAGTGATGGTCTAAGAATTAAACCTTCTAACCATAACTCTATGCCAAATCTCCCACATTACTGACCTTCGTGTTTACTAGTACAAGGGCACAAGTGTGGGGCATCTAGTGAGGATTGAACCCAACACAGAAGTAATGACTTGTTCACTATAACTCCACAGCGCTGCTCTCATTGTCTTTTTGCAAAAATTTTTTCGAAAACTTATTTCTTTAGTAAATTCTGACAAAATGTAGCCCCATAGGATGAATGGAAGGTGTGAGGTGCGCTGCGACCTATATTTTTAGTTAGGAATTAAAAACAAAACCCTTATTTTAGCTAGATATCGAAAACGGCACTTCCTACGATGACTTAGACGCACATGGTCAAAAACTCATTGGCGCTGGTACTCCTAGCTGGTTACACTTTTGGCTCTGGCACTTGTTTCCAGATACTCTTTCTCTCTCTTTCTTTTTTCCAAAGATCCTTAGATCGTTATCATTTCACCGACCTCCCTGCCGATCCGATCTTATCCATTTTTCTCTGTGACCTATCTCTGTACTAACTTTGCCTATTTCACTTCAGCGATATCGAGACACCACACATACGCATAGCTACATAGCTAAGCAACCGTGTTTTTCCCACCTGATACAAACGCGTATACTCCTCTCACTTATATGAATGAAACGGCAAAGCTTTTTTACAATCTGATAGTCACAACAATCTATCCTAAATCTCTTTACTGCAGGAAACACGCGTCAAGTCCGTCAAGTGTGTATCAGAGAGCTATGAGATAGAGTCTAGGCTTATTTTGATTCTGTGACTTTTAGGGAGATCCTTTAATGTCCAAAGCGAACATTATTCGTTACACTGTAAGAAATCATGCACCCTTTACAGTCTCTCTCAATCACTATAAGATCGTATATGCTCTGTGGGACCTAACCTATCTCTCCATTGCAACATATACCAAATAAATGAATCATGTATATGTATAAAGAAATGGAAGTACATGATCCGATAGAATGATTATAAATTGTGTTATATTATATAGAAATTCTTATTTGAAATTATATCCTATCATTACACAGTTAATGTATCAATTGGCGTAAACAACGTACAAACAGTAAACAAATGAATAGAACCTACGACCGACTTATCTTGTTTATTGTTCGGTCTTTATCTGCTCTATTCATTTATTTACCTCAAGGGTAAGAAAAACACTAGGTCGACGTAACCACCCTATCAGTTTCTAGTTCAATTCTTTCTGCAATCCCATTTTTAAAAGTAATTTATTCAATTTACGTAGTCTTGATCAAGTGATGCATTAAGCATGTAATGTCGACAGATCATTTCATATAAGAGTATTCATAATCAATCTGTCAGATCATATATAACCATTCGTTTATACATAACTGTTGGGTTGAAAGAAACAAATGGAGCAGACATAGACTGAAGAATAAACGAGATGAGAATTCCAAGTGAAAACAGTTATTTGGGCCTCTGCATTAATGGTGGCTATCTAGATCAACAGATAATGCAACAATACATTGCATATGCAAATGCATACCCTATCCATCACTAGTCGATATCCTGCAATTGCCCCATCTTCTTTAATTGTCTATTTCATTTACTCTATCTAGGCCAAGTAATGCATCAACCGTTTAATCGCAATAGATCGTTTCCAATAAGAGTTTCAATAAAATATAATGCCGTTCATGACCATGTGATATATATATATATATGTATATATATATATGGCTTTTCAAAAAGTATTATAGCTCAAAACCATAATTGAAAAGTTGGGAATTCTTTTTTTACAATCATAAATTTATTCAACCCTCATTGCAAAATTCACCTAACCATTTTCATATATATATATATATATATATATATATATATATATATATATATATATAAATTCACAGAAATCATTTTTCAAAAATTTTGAAAAAACGAGTTTAAAAACGTGAATGAGGAATGGTTGCCTTCTGCAACGTCAGAGACACGGATGACGTGTTTCAGAAAAATGTCCTTTTTCAAGATTGAAAGTAATAAAAAACAATTGAAATAATTTATTAAGGTATATATATATATATATATATATATATATATATATATATATATATATATATATATATATATATATATATATTTACAAATGTCTCTGTGTGTGTATAGAAAGTTGTACGGATTTGAATGCTAATTAGGTGAAAAATTATATAGTTTTTCGAAGTTTGTGTAATTTTAGTCTGTCATTTTAAAATATCTGTTGATGTAATTCATGTAAGTATTTCTTATAGGATTTAATAATATGCATAAAAGTATATATATATATATATATATATATATATATATATATATATACGTATATATGTATGTACATATATATAGATGTATATGTATGTATATATATATATGTATATATCCATATATATATATATATGTATAAATAGGTGTGTATATATACCTATATATGTATATATATGAATATATACGTATCTATATATATATATATATATATATATATATGTGTGTGTGTGTGTGTAATTATATATATATATTTATACGTATATATACATATATAGATATGTATATGTAAATATACATATTTACATATAAATGGATATATATATATATATCTGTATATATATATATATCTGTATATATATATGGATATCTATATATATATATATATATATATATATATATATATATATATATATATATATATATGGATATATATGGATATATGTATATGTATATATATATATGTATATGTATATATATATATATATGGATAAAAAAAATTTTTCATATATATATATGTACATATATATATATATATATATATATATATATATATATATATATATATATATATATGTATATATATATATATGTATATATATATGTATATTTGTATTCGGATATATATAGGTATATATATATGGACATATATATATGTATATATACATGTATATATAAATAGGTATATATATATATATGTATGTATATAAGTGTATATATATACATATATAGGCTTATGTTCTAGCTGTGGCTTCCCAGCCAATACCGGCTATTCCTGTCAATATCGGTTTTAATCGAAAACTACATCAAATACAGCTGATCCAATGGTATTGTTGCAATCAGCACGTGAAACTTCGTCAGAGAAAGCCACAAAATCGATATGTAAAATGACAATCCAAAGTCCATTTTTGAGGGCTTAGGTATTAGATGTGCTTTCTCGGCCAATACCGGCTATTTCTGTCAAAATTGGCTAAATCGAAAACTACATCAAATACAGCTGATCCAATGATACCGTTGCAATCAGCAATCAGTATTGCCCGGGAAAACCCTTCTAGCACATAAGCCCTCAAAGATGGTCTTTCGAATGTCATTTTTACCTATCGAATTTATGGCTTTTCCTGGTGTAGTTTGACATGCTGATTGCAATAGTACCATTAGATCGGCTGTATTTGATGTAGTTTTCGATTTAGTCTATTTTGACAGAAATAGCCGGTATTGGCCGAAAAGGTACTTCTAGCACATAAGCCCTCAAAAATAGTCTTTCGAATGTTATTTTCACCCATTGATTTTCTGGCTTTTCCTGGTGTAGTTTGACATGCTGATTGCAATAGTACCATTGGATCGGCTGTATTTTATGTAGTTCTTGATTTAGCCCATTTTGACAGAAATAGCCGGTATTGGCCGAGAAGGTACTTTCAGCACAGAAGCCCTCAAAAATGGTCTTTCGAATGTCATTTTACCTATCGATTTTATGGCTTTTTTTTTCTGGTGTAGTTTCACGTTTTGATTGCAACTGTACCATGGGATCGGATGTATTTGATGTAGTTTTCAATTTAGCCCATTTTGATGCAAATAGCCGGTATCGGCTGAAACGATCATTTATCAGTCATGAATAGTAAGCACACTTTTATCACGGGTTGATCAAAACTATCCCCAGACTGTATCTAATCTGCAGGTTACTTACATTTAGCCTAAGACTAAATCACTTCTCTGTAATTGAATTATGACGGTTAGACTTTGGATTTCAAATCCAAACGATTCTGTCATTGTTGGCTCTTTGCTTAGCCAAGAGTCCTAGTGCACTATGCTTTTAAAGTATGATTTTTTAAACTGTATATCTTTGTCCTGGGGATACTTTATTACACAGATATGTACAATTGAATATTAACTGTATTTGGCTTATCTCAGTTTGACCATTGGCTGAATAGCCCACAACTGTGGCTTTGATCCCAAAACTCATTATGGAAACGTGCTTTCCTGGAATCTAACACTTATGTTGGAAAAAAGACTCTCATGTCAAAAGTAATTTCACTAACCACAACTCAATAGAAATTGCTGCCACCTGTGCAAATTGTAATCTCAGAAATTATCTACTACAATTCTCAACTTTTCCTGATGGCCCTCTCAAGAGTTCTTGGGTTTCTGCACGGCAAACACAAATACAACACAAACGAATAAGCGATTTCATTTTTAGTCTGCAGCCACCGTCATATGCACTGGGGGTTACCTTTGGCCCCTGTTATGAAAAGATGCTTTAAAGTGAGACTGTTGAGTTTCAAGCTTCCTTAATGAATGGAGCATTGAAGTGGCTATATGAACATCAATCAAACTATAGACGTAATGTTTGTCAATTGGAGGGGGGAGCCTTGTTGTGAACATAGTCCCTATTTTTTCTCTATGTCATAAACCCTGAGGCCACTTAATATTGAAGATATAAACTTAGCTTGTATCCTCATAACTCTGTAGCTTAGACAAATCTAGCGAATTATCCTTGAACTGAGGATATCTAGTTTTCTGCTATATCCATTGGCCTAAATGAGTTCAGTTTTTCCTTGTTTCACATTGGAGGCTCCTAAACTTTTGCACAAACAGTGGTCAATACTATAAGTCCTTATGTTGGATGTTCTTTAAGCAATTTCAATATGGACTTAGATTCTTTGGTATAACTGATATTTTCGTTAAACATCTTTCCCTTTTTTAACCTTGCTTTGTTACTACTCATCAGATAGCTGTGATAAGCTGCCAATACTATGTATCACAGCTTCAATGTGCTGAGACTAGGTTTCCCGCTACTTTTCCTCGGTGTTTTAGATTCTCACCTGAAATCTTATGCTCACCTGAAAAGTAGCTCCTAAAGTTTTTCTCGAATAACTCCCATACTCATATAAATACAGTGGTGATCCTTCCTGCCTACTCAGTTATTCTTTATCTAGTTCCCGCGGTGCCAACAATTTATTTCCTAGTCATGAAGTCACTCCCTTTCTTCGCTCTATCTAACCTAAAAAAAATTACATCTGGTCCTATTGTAACTCCTTCAAAGGGTGTGATATGCTGTCAATGAGAGCTCACATTTAGTTTTGAGCTGAAATTTGGTTCGATTGCACACTTCAGTTCCGTTATCCAAAAGAAGACCTCGGTTTACCTGGACACACACTACCCATCTACCCTTACCCACTCATCTTGTATACAATGTTATGGTTTGTTTTTTTTCATCCTGGATAAATGAATTCCTGCCTTTCCGAGGGATGTACGTTTAAGGTGAACAAATTCTTCATTCTATTATTCTGGCCATGAACTGTTAAGCCACTATTAACCTAATATATAATCCTAGTTTGTACCATAAATTTGCAGCTGAGACAAATCAAATTAGTTCATGTTTAGCTAGAACTAATTGTCATGAAACTCCAATCCTTGGACTGGAGATATCTAGCTTTCAGCTTTTATTCATTGGCTTACCAAGTATTCCGTTATATGTGTGTTGTCTTGAACACATTTCTTTTGAAAAATATACTACGAACTCTTATCTTTCATAAGGTATTGTTTTAAACAAACTCAATATTTTAGAGCTCCCCCACATACACATTTGAAGCTCCCAAATTTCCTCAACATTAGGAAACCTTTACTATGTATGGGTACTTTAATTTTAATATTCAGAGTCTATAAAACTGATTTCTTCACTAAACCCCTGACACCTTGACCCTATCACCACCCATCGAATCGCTGGGATATATTGCCAATATGCCTGATCACATCACTTTGATAAGGTGAGATTAAGTTTGCTACTTCTTTTCCCTAGTCCCTCAGGTGAAAGTGTGTATCGGCCAAAAAAAATGGTTCCTCAATTTTCTTGATAACTTCAATACTGTGAAAGCTTGGTTGGCCCGTTGAAGCTCCGCTAAGGACCTTTTTAGCCGCACATTTTAGAAATGTTCTATTGTAGCCATTGCCAATCTCTCCCAACTCTGAAGGGTTGGGCTCACTCAGTTTTCAGTCTCTTAGAATACTTGTCACCAGTCTGTAAGGCTTAGTCTACCCTGGTTCGGAATGGAGAAGGGCCATGGGCATTGATGGATACAAACTCTTGGCTGAAGTTCAAACTTGGTTTACTTTCCAATGCGGCTCACCACCAGACCACCTGCATCAACTCTTACAAAGACATATAATTCTATTCAAAACAAAATTACTAAATGTAATCACGGTTCTTAGGGATTCTCAAGCTATTCATAAAGGTGTTGTCTTAATAGATAGTTTGTTCTCATAATAACTACATGCATATGTAATTCAATTAGTCCAATAGCTTGAGAAAATATGAAATTGTCCGACATTTTCTGCTTCTTTATGAAAGCACTTAAACTTTTAAAAACGTTTTAGCCGTACATTTTAGAAATATTGCCGATCTCTCCCAACTCTGAAGGGTTGGGCTCCATCAGATTTCATTCTTAGATTAGTTGTCACCAAACTATAGTGTGTGTGTTTTTTTTTTTTCTTTTTTTTTTTTTCGTTTTTTTTAACGAATAATCCCCGTTAAGAGATGCATTGCTTTATATTGTAGAACCAAAAATAATTAACGTTAATATTGGCTATTTAGTCCTTTGAATACTTTAACATAATTTACTTGTGACAGTAGTTAATGCAGCAGATTCTGGAAAGTTTTCAGTTGATGTTGTAGACAAGATGGAGCGAGTTACAGGACCCTTCTGATCCGAACAGTCCCGATTCCTTCTGCTCAGAAGCCACCGCAGTGGGTAATCTGATTTGTGTGTGTGAAACCGATCTTCTCACTAAATCCCCCTGAACATTTTGTCTGATCCTATCGCATCTCATCGAATAGCTGGGATATGCTGTCATTGTGACGTATCACAGCGTTTCTATGAGCTGAGATTGGGTTTCCAGCTACTTTTCTAAGTTTCCCAAGTTGTGAGGGTCGGCCAGAATACAGTTCCTTGAAATTCTCCTAGATAAGTATAATACTCTAAAAGTAATGATCCATCCAGCCGATGAAGTTACTCTCGATCCTACCCCCATTTCGACTCTAATTCACTTTCTAGGTATAAGAAGTGCCCCTCCCACCTTTTGCTCCATTGCACCTGAAATCTCGAACCTGATCTTATGGGTAACCCCTCAAAGGGCTATGATACAATGTTATCTAGCTTTTGGTTATCTTGCACATTTCATACTCGAGATGTGTCATCCAGCCGAGGACTTTATTTTAGTTAAACACGCTCTTCTTACCAAAGTATATAATTTTGTTTGCTTTGATTCCTTTGTTTTTCTTTTGTCTTCTTTCAGCAAATCCTGACATGTGTTGAGGACCTGCAAGTCACTTTCCGGTCACTAATTTCCTGGATATGAAGCCTCGAAAAAAAAATCTGACCTCATCTGGCTTTGTGACATATCTCAGCTTGGTCACTAGCTGAATAGCCAACATTGAATGATAAAGCCAATCAGTATATCATAGGTCAAGTTAAATGTGGGGATTCTCACACATATATGTGGGTGATTCCAGTCTAATTACATCGGCACTTCACTGCTTGGGAATGTCTCGAATGCCTGACAATGAACCTGATCCTAAGACTTTCAGTGCAACGGGTAGGAGCAGCACCCTAAAATTAAAACTTGAATTTTTCCTCCTGATTCCAGCCCCCTATTAGAACAGAACAGGGTTTTAAAGCCAATTGTGCATTTAGAGTTTTCCTTGTTTCTGACATAATTTGATGTGCTGAATTCAATGAAATCATTTATTTTTTCCTGTATTTAAAGTATTTGTTGCAAAAGCAAATTACGGCTTGAATTGCATTTTAAATGTCATTTGTGCATTTTTAGTAATTGCTTGTTTCTGATATAAATTCATATGCTGAATCCAATGACATCATTTTCTTTCTCCTGTAATTACCTTTTTTTAGAGCACAGCAGGACCAGAGCTGGGTTTTACTAGCTTTGTGAGTAGATCGGTGGTGATTTTTATCTGGTCTAGGTGCCTTTCCCTTTTTTGTTTGTTTGATAGTTCGTTTTACCTCCCATGGTGTAACTTCTGGGAAGTTTTCGAACTGAACATCGGCGTCTTGCGTATCCTGGTCATTGCTTAGTTGCCAATGTCTTGAAGAGTGGAGTTCTCAGTAGAATTCTTGGGCATGTTCGACAATTCTGTCTCTGTCTGTTATGTCTCCGTTTTCTTTGAGTATGATAGTTATTTGTTTCTGTCCTATACTGAGAGCTTTGTTTAAAGTGGTTTCGATGATTGCTGTCGTGTACGCTCTTTTGTTTCTTCTGTTTCTTTTTTATTGTTTTGTTTAGTTTAGCATCCTCTATTTTTCCCTGGTTGTTTTTGGTAGTTTGAGGTCTCTGCGCTTTTCAATGAGTTTCTTGGTTTCGTCTGAAATTTTACTAATGGTCTGTATGTTTCTTGGTTAAAACATAGTGGCAGCTTCTATCAGAGAGTTTGCTAATTTGGTGTGGAGTTCGTTGGTGACGTTTTCATAAGTATTTTAAATTTATTTTTCAATTCTAGCTTGAAGGTTTGGGTGGGTTCATGTGGTACGTTTAGTGGTTGCAGTTTGGTGTGGAAATTGGTTGCAAAATGGTTTTAAAAGTCATTTATGCATTTCGAGTTTTGCTCGTTTCTAACAATTTCTTGTGCTGAATTCAATGAAATCATTTCTTTTCCTGTATCAAATGTATTTGTTGCAAAAGCACATCAGAAATAGTTTTTTTCATCATTTTGCTATATTTACATATGAGTTTCAGTGGAAATACGATAAAGAATACATTTAAGAAATACTTATCGATAAAATAACAGTATTTTACTTAATTTTTCTGCTTTATCTTTCTTTTAAATATAAAGTTCTGTTCGTGCTATTCCTGGATATCTCTAAAAAAAAAAGATACACAATTCATATGCCCATTGATATATCTAAACGTGTAAAAATCAATGACAACTAGAATATATAAACAGAATAAGTCATCAAATTAAAAGCTAGTGTTTGAATTATATGAAGAGAATCGTTTTTCCCTAAAATTTTGAATAGAAAACTTTAATTTTAAAAGACCTTTAATAAATTAGTGCTGAAAGTTTTATCAAAATCAAATGTGCTGATTTTTGCCAAACTTTAGAAAATTCTCTAGTGTTGATTCTCTTTGAATAGGTGTTCTAATACGACATCGTGTTTTCTATTGGAAAAACGAACAGAGGGTCCAGTTTGGCCTTATGTAATAGATAGACCCTTCTTCAGATCTTTTTGTATGCTCTAATCCTATACATATTAGGAAGACCTTGAATCATTACTCCTGACTGCGATGCACCATTTGGGAGGAGACGGTAATGTGACCACTAACAGTGAAGAAAATGCCCTCTTCGATTTTGATCTCTAAGAGAGGAGGAAAAATACCTCCATCCCGATTTTGACCTCCAATATGTTAAAGGTCCCCTAGATTTTGATCCCTAAAGTGAAAAAGAAATTCCCCTTCAATGACCCCTAATAGAGAAAAAGGTTTCTCCTCAATTTAACTCCTAAAAGTGGAAAAAGTTCATCTGCGATTTTGACTCTATTAAAATCGAGAGGACTTTTTAATTTCCTAAAGTGGAAGAAATGTTTCCCCATGATTTCGACACATAAAAGTGAAAAAATGTCCCCTTAGATTTTGACTCCTCCAAAGATTTCTTTCAGATTTTTACATCTAAAAATGAAAACTTCCAATTCTTAAACCTTAGATTTTGAACCTCAAACGTGAAAAATAGCTTCCCTTCAATTTCACCCCTAAAATAGAATAAATTCTGCCCCTTCTGTTTTGAATCCTAAAACTGAAGAAAAATCTCTCCCCTCGATTTTGATCCTAAAATTAGAAAAATGTACCCCCAACTTCTTCCAATTTTTAGGTTGACCCCCTAGAATTGAAAATAATTTAGACTCTAAAGTGAAAAATAATTTCCCCTGAATTTCGAACCCTAAAATTGAAAAAAATCTTCTCGATTTTGACCCTAATAGTGAAAAATTTTCCTCTATTTAATCAATATAGCCTCTAATCCAAAAATTGTATTATTTGGGAAAAGGTATTTATAAACCAATTAAAGGGTTCAGCGTTATAGTTACATCGTAAATGGAAACTCTTCAACCCCAACTCCAAATTTTGCGTTCTGGAAAATGATCAAAATTTAAAAAAATACTGTTGTCGGAATATGAAATCATGTAAAAAGACTCTTGCAAAAAATAAATATGGTCAGAATAAAGTCTTCTATTATGACACCACTGTGTTTTCTATTGGAAGCCTAAAAGAGGGTTCAGTTCAGTACTATAGTCATGGAGTAAATAGAACCTCTGCTAAAAACGATTGTTAAATTCACCCTGTACTTTTTTGCGTGTTCTAATCCAGCACATTTTAGGGTACCTGGAATCATTAGCTCTGGCTGCGATGCATCGTTTGAGAAAAGATAAATATAGGCTCAAACTTTCACAAACATAAGATTTTTTTTCATTTATTGGTTGTGCGATAGATATACTGGATTGATTTTTTGACTTGTCTTTTTTCTTAATTCTAGTCAGGCCCGTCACCAATGGGGGATGCAGACTGGCCCCTTCCTGAAAAGCACTGTTCCCGCCCAATGAATGTGATCTGCATTAATTTCAGTGTGATAATTTTTAAAACATAAACCATTTTTAAGGACACATCCACATCGCTTGAAAGTGCCTCACCTTTCATCATACTCTTGGTGGTGAACAGTCAATAGGTGCAGCACGCCTTTGATGTTGTTGAGCATCTCTTTCTGCTACAACACACCAAGCACGCTGGAATGCAAAATCTTGTAAATTTCAAATACTTTTTCGTGATTCGAACCTTTCAGCGCATTTATTTTATTGGCAGTACGAATAGACTTTAAACTAGCGTGGGAGTGTCTAAAACATTTGGGCAATATCTGGCATGGGTTTTTCCCCCTCTATGGTTCGGTGCCAATTAGCAATATTGAGCACTCCTACTTGCACCTCTCGCAACTAAATGGATGCCCTCCCTACTCGCTACAACTAGGTGACGGGTCAGACTCTAGTACTGAAAAGCTACGACTCAAATGTATGAGAAAAATGTCAGATCACATAACTTTGTTCTTTTCGATGTTTGAAGTGTGTTTTCTTCGAGTTGAAATTTATCATCTTGTATAGACAACTTTTCGGCGTATCTCAAAGAATGAAAAGACGCCATCTTTTTTATCATTGAATTACGGTGGAATACAACAATTATGATACGACACAACCACGATAAACTTTCAGTTTTATTTTGGCAATTGAAAAATTTGATATTAAAATTCACAAAGAAAACGATTAAAATATAACTATAATAACGTTTAAAATTGAAAACAGGAATGTTGCTACATTGACGTCAGAAGATACTACACTTTGATCTCAAACTAAATACTGCAAAATCACAAAGTGTCAAGGACTTACTTTAATGGTTCGGTAAAGAATAAGAAAGGCCCAAAATAGAACATGGATTAACTGATCAGCCGTTGGATTCACTGAATGATATTCGTTGAATGCCACAAATTACCGAACTTACTTTTTATTTAAAGAACGCCGTCCACCACCAGATGTATCCCTTGGTTGGCAACAATTTTGACCACTTTACTAAGAGTTAACAAAGCCAAAGCAATTTTAATTCTTTTTATTAACAAATATATTGATTGAAAGGTATTTAAAAGGTTAGGCAGTCACCATGGTGTCAATGTCACCCTGGGTGGCCACCCCCGCTGATTAGAATCATGGATCTGCCTTTCTCTGCCTTTCTGTTCCGAGTTTTATCAAATGCAGAGTTAAATAAGGATGATCAAAATATATATTTCAATGTGCCTATCAGGATCAGAAAGTGGGTTTTTTTTATGCTGAATCTTAGTTCAATTTAGCAGAGAGAGAGAGAGAGAGAGAGAGAGAGAGAGAGAGAGAGAGAGAGAGAGAGAGAGAGAGAGAGAGAGAGAGAGGCAGTACACTTGGAAATATTTTGTAGAAAACAAATCAAAATTGGATTGTTATTCATAATTCATTCAAATTAGTGGTTCTTAACTAGGGGAGCATGCCCCCTAGGGTGCGTAAATATTTTCTAGTCGGTGGGGGGAAAAAGTAAGGATTTCTCTAAACATTTGAGGCATTCTCTCAAGAGGTGTTTGTATAATATCGTGATTAACTAATCAGAATTCATATTTCATGCAGATTTGCATTTTCCTCTTTTCGAACAAATCAATTAGTGAGAAGAGGGGCACATGGAGACAAGGTCCAACAACTAACGGGGGCGTGATGGTAAAAACGTTAAGAACCTCTGATTTAAATTGTGTAAGTGAGCGTTGAAGAAGGGACATGACTCTGTATAATTCCATATACATGCATTTTATAGGTTGAAGGGAGGTAACTCTAATGGTTTATCGTACTTTTTTTTAAAATTTTCTTTTTATTAATCAGATGCAAGTTAAAATAATCCTTTTTTTTTCCATAATGATTTTGTGTGGTATCTGAAAACGTTCCCGGTCTCCCAATCGAGGGGTCCTCAAAAGCTGAATTAATAGTGGTTCATCTACAGCATTTCCACACGCAACACTCGCTAAATGTTGGAAAGGGCCCCGCAAGGAGCTACGCCCCCTCCGTCGATTCCCAAATCTCTTGCTCTGTTGTGAGTGCAAACTCGACGTGTCTGGCCAGTGATGTGCTGACTGGCTTGGTCCGTTACCATTTTTTTTTTCAGTTATTTTTCCATGTCTGAGAAAAAACGAGCCTTTCTCTTTTCTTACGGACCAGGATTGATTGTACACTTGAAGAAGGCAGTAGAATGGATCAGTCGAGACAAAACATGTGAATCAGAAAGAATAGTTCGAAGGGGCAACATTTGATGAGAAAATGTCTATAGGACACCTCCCTCAGGTGGTTTTACTGATAGTATTTGCCCCAAAGACGAAAAAAATCCCACCAAAGTAGTCAAAGAAACCCTTCATTGAACTTTTTGTTCTGTTATAATTTGATTATCATTTCTGACGGTAACATTTATTTTTTTTTACCTAACCTCATAATCACACATTTTTAAAACTTGACATTTTTGAGTCACCTAAAACTTAAAGAACACTACCACTGCACTTCTTTTTATTATAATTACTTGAAAATGGTTTACCTATCGCACACTTTAAAAACTAAACAATAATTCTTCGAGACATTGAAAAATCGTAGTTTAGTAATTAAAACAGGTGTAATAATCGGTCAGGATTTCATTCTCTGAATTATTTATCAAAAATTTCCATAGATAAAAATATATAATTCAACATTTGCAAATTCTGTTCAAAATTTTTAATTTAAATTCATTTTAGAAATATGAAAGCGTTTATATCGGTGTCATCACAACGACGTAATAATAACACGTAATGTTGGGCGAGCAAGTCATTTAGAAAATCTCAGAAAGAGTCAAGGAGAAATTTTTGAATTTGATTTTTTATTTCATTCAAACCTGAAAAGCAGAGCAGAAAAAATTCACTGAAACAAAGACCAAAGTCTCGTACTAGAGTTTGGTCTGCGGTTGAATCAAGAATTAGAGAACTGAAAGCCAGTCTCTTAATTTCAGGTAAATATCTATCTGTTCATTTCTCGCTCTCACCTAATTTAGAAGTACATATAAAGTAGGAAACAAATTTGTTTTGAGAATATGTATTTTTTAAATTTTATTGTGTAAATCTATTATATTATTATATTTTTAAAGACATCGAATCTCCCCTAATATCTCAGTTTGATTTTGAACTAAACTGTTTTAATGACGCTGGTGACCACGGACGGTAAGTATGTTTTTTTGTTTTGTTTTTTTTCCCCGGTAAACCTATTTGTTTTTAAAAACAAATAGATTGCACGTCGGTCGAAAAAATTGTTTACATATTTATTTAATTAAAATAAAATAAAAGGGAGTTTTAGCCATTTTTATATTAATATCCTTTTTTTACGAAGTCCAAGAAGGCGACCCTAAAAGATTTTGATGTCATTATGACGTGCCGTCACAATGACGTTTTACCATAAGATGCAAGAATAATCAAAGCAAATAAATCATTCGTTTTAAAACACAATGCAAGAAGTTTAGAGATGACAAAGGAGAAAATATTTGGATGAATTTGTTCAGCCGGAAATTTTATCCCCCGAAAATCAACCTATAAGGCTGAAAATTTTGCATTCGCATTCGTTCTGCACTGGACCCGATCTGAAAATAGTTTGGGGGATTTTTTGGAATCTTTTTTTTTTTTTTTTTTTTGAGGGGAGGGTCTTTTTTACCCCCAAAACACAAAATTTTAGTTCCTTTTCCGGTTAAATTTCTAAATTTAATTAAATATATTAGAAACTGTCAATATCAACTAAACATAGTTTTCTCCAGTTTTTGAGTGATTCTGGCTCTGTATGTATCTGTCGTGCATAAAAGGCTGGGCCAATAAGGCCATAAGACTGGAAATTTAAAATTCACTCTTTATCACATTTAGAAAAAACTTTTAAAAAAATATTTCACCTCTCAATTTTCAATGCAAGTCTATGCAAAATTGGTCCCTTAATTAATGTTTGGCAGTGAACATCAGGAATTTTTTCTGATCCAACAAAAGAGGAGAGAATTTACCTATTCATTGATCATCCCTTTTTCTAATTTCCCAATTTGACCCCCCCCAATAGACATTGCATGCTGCCAAAAGATGTTGACCATGTGACAGTTTCTATTGAGTGATTAACCAGACCTGTTTATTTATTCATGACTTGAAAATACTGATATCTCAGTAAACAATTTACACTAAAAATACATTCAACATGAAAGTACACATTAATTCAAATTATAAAAATGTATGATACTTAATAAAGGACTTACATGCTTATCAGTATAGAGAGATATTTACCAGGCATATTTTATTTATTTAGTTTTCCTAAATGCTTCTCTGTATTTCATCAGATAACTCTGAAAATTGACTAATTAATTTATTTTTTATCACAGATGATCTTGATTCATCTAAGCTTTTCTTAAAAATATTTATACTCGTACTATTTTGTTTATGAATAGGTAAACTATTTCAGAATTCTTTGGGAGAAAAAAATCAATTTGTTCTTACAATAGACCTAGCTAGTCAATTCCCCATCCTATCTGACTTATTAAACAATGGAATTCTGTAATTTGTAAAGCCATTTGATATCATGAAAATTTCAATTAAGTCTCCTTTTAGCCTCTTTATGAAAGTAGTGATGCTTAACTTTTCTATTCTATCAAAATGACTTAAATCTCTCATGCCACAAATCATTCTTGTAAATTTTCTGGTAATTGTTTAGAATAGCTTCACCAGAACATCATGCTGATATTTTGCAAGGGAGGTAACTTTGCAGCAATAGCAGCAGCTGATCATGTCTGCTGGGGTTTGAATAGTGCAAAACAAATGAAAGCAGAAAACTCTGAACAATTGAAACTGTTTTATTAAATTTACCTACAAAGGATATAAGTCAAGATTAGTCTCAGGGTTACAATTGAAACAATGAAAATATTATTCATTCTAGAGATACAAATATGAAAAAAATAACAGAACATTTGAAATAAGTAAAAAAAAAATCAATAAATAAATTAAAAAATAATTGAATTGTTCTTCTTTCTCATTTCTGAGACTGTTTCTCCACAGAAATCCATCCAGGAGAAATAAATTTTTTTTCTGATGGAAAGAAAGATCTAGGTTCAATAAAATACATTATGGTATAAAAGATTTGATTAACATAACCACAATTTCTTCCAAATAAAATCAAGTGATTAAGTGGAAACGTTTATCTCCTTTTATCATATACGACGTTCATCCTGGTTATCACCCATTGAAGATATTGAAATAATGTTTGTGTGAACCTATTCCAAACAATTACCAATTTTCACTGTACTGTCTCCAATTTCAAAATTAAAATTCGATTACCATCTGCTTAGATAACTAATTTCGGAAATTGCTTCAGATACGTTTTTCAAAATTAGATTGTTAATTAAATTGAATGTCTAAGTCTGTTTCTCCCCAAACTTTTTGTAATGGTTGATTTCCAGATGTGTACATGCAATTTTTATTCCCTTTGCAAAGGTACATTACTTGACACACAGAAATTTTAATTCCATTTAGACTCCCACAGATCTAAATTTTTCAAGTCTTTCTGTGCTATTGTAAACTCATTTGACACTACTAATAATTTTACATTGTCTCTGAAAGATCATTTATGAACATTAAGCACAATAATGGCCGCAAAATAGATCCCTGTGGTACCCCAGACACAACAGGGTTTGTGTCAGAAAAAGCATCCCCAACTTTAACTTTCATTTCCCTATCTTTTTAAAAGATCCTTTACAATGCTTATCATATTTTCTGAAATCCAAAAATTTTCCATTTTTACCTGAGATCCATAATGTGAGACAAAAAAAAATCTATAAAATGAGAACCTATCTGAAGGTGCACTCTAAATACAAAATATCTGCACGGCCTTGAATTAAGTATTCATTTATAACAGCAATAGTTTCTAACAAATTACATAGCGTTGATTTTCCAGAAACAAAATCATGCTGATTTACCACAATGCTACACCTCACAAATTCAAATATATGCTTTCCGATAAACTTCCCATAAATTTTACACAATATACATGTTGAAGACAAGTTTGTGGTTGCATTTCGGATGTAGCAAACCTCTTTATGTACAGCTATGATATTATTAAAGTCATGTAAAAATACAGCATTAGCATTTTTTCCAGCATTGATTTATTTGGATTGGCAGGTCTTGAGGCAGCGATGTTGCAGCAATACAGAAAGTGGTGACCACACCCTAACATTAGTCAAGTGACCCAGTGGAGGGCAGGAGACCCTTGAAGAAATACAGCAACTCAAAACATCACAAGACTTTTTAAGAGTAAGTGCCAATGGACTTTTGCTTTAGTGCAAAACTGTCCTGAAATTAAAATAAAGATGAACCAAGACAAGTGGGCCTGTAAGGTAGGTAGATATTTTCCTTTTCTTCTCCCGGTAATTTTGTATGATCTCACCGGCACATCCGTGCAGTTTCAGAAGTTTGGGGCAGGGAACAAAACGATTTTTTTGATAAGCAGAATGGATATGTGTCAAGGGCCCAACTGTAGGAGGAATAGTAACTGCAGTTTTTATGGAGGAGGATCAATCAAGGGTGTTAAATAAGAAATATATCATGAAGAAATTAGATACAGGGCAAATAATACAAGAAGTTCCAAGAAAAGTTGCACTTGTTAGGGGTGCAATCAAATAGATAATTTTAAAGAAAAGTAATCCTATGAAGTGAAGAATTTGATAGAAATTTATGTGCTATAAATGTGGCAAAATGGGCCACTATTGAAAGAATTGCTCCCTTTGACAGGGTTCAATGAAAGCACCTTCAATAGTGAAAAACTTCTATGCTAGGGGTGTCACAAAAAAAAAAGGTAACTTTCGGAGAGATTGCTCCCTCAAGAGTAATTCCAAATGAATCCATCCTGACCATGACACCATGAAAATTGAAATTAGCTCATTTTCCCCAATCAATAACACACAAGAAGATATGAAAAATTCCCATCTTGGAGTTCATAAATCCAAGTGGTCGTCGAGATGTGATCGTTTGAAGATTTGCTCAATTGTAGGTTTTGCGCTAAATATCCAACATTTTGCTTTATTTTATTTATTTCATTCTGTCACAAAATTGAAGTGTATAAACTTTTCCTTGTAGCATAAAATAGATGATTTAATTTTCAAATGTTTTTGATGTCCATAGAAATATTTACATAAAAAGTGGATTGACATTAGTTTAAGCATTTGCTAAAATTGTTTCATAATCTTGTTCACTGAGGTCATAAATGTGTTCTGATCTAGAAGTTGGTTTGCAGATATTAGACACAATAGTTAGGGATATACCTCGTGGCAAAGTGTTTAAACAAATTGTTATTACATGTATGATATAAGCAGATATATAAATTCAGTAAACCTTGGTTTAACAGAGTAATAAGGGTGGATAGTTGTCTGTTAATTACCTGGGGAAGGACATCGTATGTCTCTTTTACTCTCTCCCAATTCAAATATTTTAGGAGCAATATGGAATTGAGTT
>CAUOPZ010000494.1:77500-78587 GCA_963457665.1 Thysanoteuthis rhombus
TATATATGTATATATACATATACATCTATACACACGTATATATATATGTATATATATACATATACATCTATACACACGTATATATATATATGTATATATATACATATACATCTATACACACGTATATATATATATGTATATATATACATATACATCTATACACACGTATATATATATATGTATATATATACATATACATCTATACACACGTATATATATATATGTATATATATACATATACATCTATACACACGTATATATATATATGTATATATATACATATACATCTATACACACGTATATATATATATGTATATATATACATATACATCTATACACACGTATATATATATATGTATATATATACATATACATCTATACACACGTATATATATATATGTATATATATACATATACATCTATACACACGTATATATATATATGTATATATATACATATACATCTATACACACGTATATATATATATGTATATATATACATATACATCTATACACACGTTATATATATATGTATATATATACATATACATCTATACACACGTATATATATATATGTATATATATACATATACATCTATACACACGTATATATATATATGTATATATATACATATACATCTATACACACGTATATATATATATGTATATATATACATATACATCTATACACACGTATATATATATATGTATATATATACATATACATCTATACACACGTATATATATATATGTATATATATACATATACATCTATACACACGTATATATATATATGTATATATATACATATACATCTATACACACGTATATATATATGTATATATAATATACATATCACTATACACACGTATATATATATATGTATATATATACATATACATCTATACACACGTATATATATATATGTATATATATACATATACATCTATACACACGTATATATATATATGTATATACATAATACATCTATACACACGTATATATATATATGTCTATATATACATATACATCTATACACACGTATATATATATATGTATATATAGTACATATACATCTATACATTCCC
>CAUOPZ010000495.1:7500-29885 GCA_963457665.1 Thysanoteuthis rhombus
TGCAAAAGTTAATGGGAAAAATCAATGCTAATTAAATAAGACAAAATTAAGGTCTTATTAAATTGAAAATTTAAATTAGTTTCAAGCTTTAAACAATATGTGAACAATTGATTGAACACAATTGATAAGCACATGAATGTTATTCTGTAGGGTTGAAATGAACACAATGATTATTTCAAATAGATCAATAATATATGAATAATGTAAAACATCAAAATGATTAGAAAGACTAAAAACTCTGAGAATTAACAGTACTGATTGCACACAATAAAAGCTTCATATATCAATATAACAATCCTATTACTGACCAATTCATCCTGATTCTCGTGATGAGCTAAAATGTGTTAGAAAAACATAGAAGACTTACTATCATATTTTTCACTACTTCAATACATCACTATAGATTCATAGTGATTTGATATATTGGATACTGAAGGCTGCATGCTTTGCATAAACGGGACAAATCTACCAAGAAGAATGTCTGACTGAATTGCAATTGGAGACTGAATGGTACTAAACTGCTCATGATAACTAGGAATAACATTTCCACATAAGGATAAGCATTATTTAGGAGTTGGAAGCTTTGGAAAGCATGCTGATAATAGTATATTTGAAGTATATCAGCAATACAGACTTCCATCAGCAACCAAATACACACAGACACACACACAAGAAAAGGAAAACATGAATAAGTCAAATTATGCCTTACAAGCAAGGAAAATTTAACATCAGCTGACAGAAATAATAATATATTGTGTTTTGCAATTGCTCGCTGTGTGAGAGAAGTGTCACATGCAAATTATAAGAACACTCAAGTCCAAGCTATCATTCTATGGAGAATACAAATAGGTCAAAGCTAGTTAAATAATTGTACTACACTTAAACCATTATATCAAGTTAAAAACATTCTTATCTTTAATCTTGTGACTGTTCAAGTGATTGAAAGTTGTGTTTCACTTTTATAAACAAAGTACATTTTTCATGACCAGCTGAATTACCTACTGTAATGGGCGGTAGTAAATAACAATAAGAAAAATGAATAAAATGATTGGCAATTTCTGTTTTGATACATCGATCACCAAAAATTTTGATTTATTTACATTTTGTTTAGTTTCAGAATTTTTAATTGATAGCTAGATTAATAGACCTTCTTGATTTTGTAGTTGTACCCCGTCACCCATTCAATGCTGAAAATGACAAACAAATTGCCATAAATTTTACAATTTGATTTATTGTAAGCAATAATATAATTTGAATTTATGTATTTACTCATTTTTCTTTCATTCATTTCTTTTTCATCTTTCAAGCTGTTTTTGAAGATTATTACACCCTTAATATATACATACATTTTCATAACAATCCATGTCTTAAAAGATAAATGAATTCTTCAATAATTAAAAGATTCGAAGAATATGTGTATGAATTTTATGAAAATTAAATCGGGTTTTCTTCTAATCGCAGATGCACTTTCATAAAAATGCAACCATTAAATAATTCCATAGGTCATTTATAAATTCGAAAGTAACTATCAAGATACACATACGTCATAAGGTTTTTTTTCATTTTAATTTATTCATTTTTCTATTTTTTCAAATCATGTGCTTCTTGCATCTTCTTCAATTTAACAAAGAAGTATGCCTATCAAGAATATTTTAATGTCAGTCACAACTGTTGCATATTTTCTGTGAATTTCAAAGGATTTCTTTCATGATCTCGGAGAAGTACCACTTCACTTTCATAAAATAAACAAAAAAGCAGATCCAAAATTGTGGATCAAACCCACCCCTAGAAATCATCATTTGGGAGGGGGAGTTACAAAACTAGTTAGCTTAAAGGGTTTCATTTATTCAATTTCATGGTGTTATAAAGTTTGTTTTTTGTGAAACATAAAATATCATCATTTACAATATTTGAAAAGAAATCTCTCTGAACAAACCAATGTTCTTCCTCTTACTCAAATTGTTCAAATGAAGAGAGTATTCGATGCAAAATCTGTTAAAAGTGATTGAAGAATTGTTTCAGAGATCTTATCCTACAATTCAACCATCAAATAAATGACAAACTAATACAGATAGTAGAGTAATCTAAGACACTTAGAACTGCACTAACACGAACAATACTGTCTCAAGAAAATCATGGTCATGCACATCCATTCTGGGTGAGTCTATATAGTTATGTTATATGTCTATTTAGTTTTTATTGATAATTGAAAAGTATATGTTTTCACCTCTTTCCAAGTAAAAAGATAGTTTCACAAATCAATTTTTAAATCAAAATTTTAACCCATTTGTTTCAGTAGTATTAAGCTTTAATTAAAACACAAAATAAAATTATGCAACAAATGATGTATTTGAGCTGAGACACTTTTTTCAATACACCCAAGAGGGATTTTAGTTGATGTTGAAAAGTGGTCAAGCATAATTTCAATCATGAAAATTTTCAAGGCGCAATAACTTCAGATAGAGAAAAATTTGAAGTGGAAATCAAGTATTTCATGAGTTATTCGGGATAAGACGATTATGATGGATGCTTTTTGGCATGAGCACTAATAAATCTCTCCTTTCTTCAGCCCTTCTCTTATTTTGCACTTGTAAACAACAATGTAAAACCACTTCATTTTGCAAGTCCCGTTGAAATGATAAAATTGAAAATTAGGAAATAATTTTCCTTTCCATGAACTACCATGTTGCTTCCAGCTTTCATTCATTGTCACTGCCTCTACTGCACTGAAAAGGTTTCTAACAGTAAAGACAAAAACCAAATGTAGGTATACCTTGATCAACATGCTTCATTCATTCCAAGATTTTCCGATCTGTTAAAATCTACACTGTCCTTATAAAAAATTTCAGCCAATACTAAATTATATTAATTTGTGAAGCAGAATTTTGATAGTACTCCAACAAAACCCATACTAATCAAAAATGTATAAATCAAGGTATTGCTATACAGACTTTATGATTAGTGAGTTTGTAGATTACATACCATTTTATTCAACAGATTCATAAAATTTTTGTCAGTGACAGTAGTTATAATCAAAAAACAAGTTTGACTGCTCTCAACATGAACAGAAAATGAAAATCTTCATTAATCACAACTGATATTTAATCCAACAACAAACAACATTCTACTTTATTGCTCAAGAAGAGATACAAAACAAGCTTGAAGAAATTTTCATTTTCATCTAAAAAATTTTTTACTGTTATTATCTAGAGTTTACCAAGTCAAATTGAAAAGGCAAATGCCCTGATGCTGGCTATGGCTTCAGCCATCCCCATTTCTTGGGCTTCACTTATAATATATTATCACTTACTCAGTTTGTTTAAATACATGTGAAATAGATTCAGCGGTGACAAGTACCAAATGTGACATCATTTCACCGTGCACTATTCTTTCCAAAGGGCATTAGCACTTTGTGAACATAGGTCCATTTTCTTTCATTACCTGCTCAGCCAAATTCAGGGATAAAATTCATATTTGCTTTTAAATAATACAAGCAATTAAAAAGTATCACATTGACTGAGGACAAAGGGGTGAAGTCCTATAAATAATGATCCATCAAATTGAAAAAAAGGGACACAGAAACCAGATTAAGAGATTCCAAAAGCAATATTTGCTCATTACTGGTTTATCTCTTGTGAAGGTCATAACTACATTATTGGTAAATTTAAACCACAAAAAGTTAAATTTGGAACAATTTTGATCTTCCCACTTTGGTTAAATGAGAAGAAAACACAGATTGTTGATTCGATCTGTATTGATTATCACTAGGCAGAAAAGATCACAGATTGAAACCTCCAGTCACACAATCTCCTTTCCTGACATCCCAATTTCCAAGGCATCAACTGGTAAGTTCAATGAAAAAATTCATTATGCTCAACTATTTGGAGTAACAATATCAAAATCAATTTTCAACTTCAAACAAATCAGTATTGTGACACTAAAATGAAAACAAGATTCCTAATATTCCATAAAGACAAAATATAACTGATGGCAAAATCATTTTCAAACAAGCTTACTTTTGTTTTCAACTAATTTAACATATACATGAAAATGCTTTTTTTAAATGCAGCAATGTACTTGAAACAATAGTCCCACTAAGTACAATTGCATCCATCAAAAGAATATCAATTCTTCAAAACTAGAAAATTCCAGTCAGAAAATAAAAATAACTTCATTTCCATTTATTTACAGTCAGGGTATGAAACAACTGGGCAGTGTTCCCAAGATGAAGAGTGATGTTGTCCTGAAATGTCCAGTGACCTTATTTTGTGCAGTAATGAAATGATGAGAAGCCAGATTAAGTTCTATTTAGTTCATTTCTCTCTTTTTCATTACAAGCACTGTCAGAGCATTGGATTCACAATAATAACAGAATAATACCATAGACAAAATGAAAACAAAATTAATACTTTTTTTCTTTTTTATATTTCAAAACTTTTCGGCCATACACAATCATAAACAAGTTATCCCCTAGAGATCATTGATATCTGCAGGAATTCCTCTTATTTTCCCCACAGGATGACTTTTCAGGTCTGATGATCAGCATTGAGTCATCGTTGGCAACAATGAAAACATTACTCTCTCCAATGCCAGAAGGATTTGGCTGTCTCTCCTCGGGAAAGTTTTTTCTCAAGAAACACGTCTAATTTTTTTTTGTTTTACCATTATCATTGGATGAAATATTGTAGTATTATTCTTTATTAAATTCAATTAGTTTTTATCTTCATCTTAATTTAGAAACAATAGAAAATCAAGTTGTTTGCTTTGTTTATTTTTTTTCCTCATAAATTTACTTCAAGCAGTAAAAACAAGGAAAAACTTGACACATTTCTCAAAAATTGGTACTTCTAAAGTAGGAGATCAAAGTTTTCACGTTGCGTGGTCACCCCTATGTTGCAGCAAATAACACTTAACTACAATAGACTTTTTATTAGTAAGTAAAATCTTATGGCACCTCCGATACTAATGTGATCAGACATTGAGCGAAAGAATGTTGAGCTACTGATACATGTAGTGGAGGAGGAGAGATTATAGAATGCAAAAATAGAAAGAGAGCCTGGTTTAAGTTTCAGGTAGTAGCTCATCTACAACAAGCAAAAAAGTAGGGAAAGAATAGCTGTGAAACAAGGAGCTTGAATTGTATAAGGGGACTAAGAGATTTGACATGACCAACTGATGAGAGGCTTGCTGATATTCCTCTACTTCAATAGAAAATATGGATGATTTACATGATGACCAGCTAGCTCTAGGAGAGAAAGCTAAATCTTTAGAATCAATTTCATGACCGAATATAAAACTGAGTAAACTAGTATTTCAACTAAAACAAGTGCCAAGGAAACAAGAAAAATTTTACAGCCACTCACATTAATGGGTGTGAGTTGCTTATCCAAAGATGATGTCACACTAACATGTAAACTGGTCATGCAAAGAGAACAAAAGTCATTTGAAAGTCATAAAACAAGGCACTTGAGTAATTCATTAGACAAACTGAGTCAAAGTTCTTTTTTTTCCTGTTATACTAAGTGTCATCAGCTACAAAATATTTATTACATTGCCTATGGCCAACCCTTTCACAAAATGAACTGAAATTCAAAGAGAACTTTCGGAGATATTTTGCTGACAGGAAAACAAATTGAGCAATATTATGTGGTTTTGACATCATTAGAGTGTAGGATCTGCTCCAAAATTCAATCAGTTCTTTCATAGCCTATTGTCCACTCTTCCTCAAAATATCATACAAATTCATTGAATACTTTTGAAGATATCATGTGGACAGATACAAAATTTTGAAAATATGTGGTTTGGACATATAACTATAACATAGTGGAGGCAAAAATGCTTGAATCTGTGCAATAATTCATCAATTCTCCCATAGCCTATTGTCCACCTTTTCTGAGAATTTCAGAGAAATTGATGGAAAACTTTTGGATAGTGTGTGGACAGACATAAGTGCATATATATACAAAATTATTAAAAAAAGAAAAGAAAAAAAAGGGAAAATATCTCTCAATCAGGAGAAAAGAAAATCTGAATCCGTCCAGACATTTTACTACTTCCTTCACATCCCATTGCCCATAATTCCACAAGAATTTCATTGAAATCCATTCAGTGCTCTCAGAGATATCATGTGGAGAGTTGAATAGACACAACCAAGTACAAATACATTTTTACTTAGTTGGTAGAAGGGGTATAACAAATAAGAGAACCCAAATCTTGTGGTTAATTCTCAGTCTTTGAACTGAGTTACGAGGTAGTTGGAGACTTTTCTAGCCAAAAATAACCAAATGCCAAGATTGTTTATAAAACATTGCAATACTGTACTACAAACCGAAAATTAGAATTTATCAAAAATAATTCTAAAGCTAATTAAACTTACGTCAATCAATCTTATATTTCGAAGTTCTAAAGCAAAGGTCCAGAAAAACTTTTAGACCATTGACCCTTTCATGCACTCTTTGATCCCTCATCAATGCCCAGTCATATTACTCCTAATAAATAAGTAGACATGGTTTCATCTCCATTTGTTTTATTTTCGAAAGATCAAAAATGAAAGAAAAAATAAAAATGGCTAAACCAAAAAGTTCATAGTTTTTCAAAAAGGTCAAATTTAGCAATAAATGGGCCAATATGACAATCCTGCTATGAACCAAAGTCTCTGTGCCCTTCAGCCTGCCTTCAACCACTGCTTTCAGAGAGGTCGTTTCTGAGATAGGCAAATATATTCAGAAAAAGAAAAAGGTATATTTAAATATATATACTATGTATACGTAACTGCCATTCTCATAACGGGAGGCTGATATCAGCTTAGACTACATTTGAGTGCATACTATAAGTCTTTATATCTCACCGTTTGGCTCAAGTTTCTAATTTGCTTAAACTCCAGTTTAAGAAAAAAAATTCTTTTTGCCCTGGAAGCAGCCGGGAGAACTTTCTTCCATCCCTAACACATCTTCTACCGTCATTGGAATAGCATCAATTTTGAGCCTTAACACTTATTATTGATGTTATGCAGGAAAATTTGGAAAAAAACAAAAAAAAAAACAGAAACGAATTAAAACAGCCCCATGCTGCATTATTATATATCAAAATTTGTTTTTTTTTTTGATAAGTATTAGGACTTTTTTTTCTATCAAGCAAAAACAAGAAAATCTCAATTGTATTTCTAAAATAGGGTATCAAAAGCAGCACCACTGTGAGCTGTAAGGGGGCCTTATGTTTTTGTCTGTTGTGAATACACATCATTTTTCCTAATTTAATTATTAATTACAAGGAGTTTCGGTTAGTAAAATTGCATACAAATATGATTTTAAAATAGGCATGATTACGCTAAAATGCTATAGAGTGAACACTTGGTTTAACGGACACCTATGTGGTGGTTTGTGGATTTAGCAGAAACTTTAACCATGCATGCATGTATGTTGCCAACTTAGATATTTTATATCTAAATTTAGATATTTTGTCACATTTAGATGAAAGAAATCATTTTTAGATATTGGATATCAGTTTAGATATTTTTTTGATGAAGCTCAGATATTTTTAGATTTTTTCAGACACAATTTCTTGATATCTCCAGATTGGGGGTGTAAATGTAATGGGTCAACTGAAACAAAAATAAATCCATTTTTTCAAATGGTATGCATTTGATGATAAGTGTTTAAAATCCTTTTTTCCTCTCAGTACACCCTAATATATAGCAAAAAAATCAAAGAAAGTGTTAACCAGAACAAAAAAAACATGGTAAGTATACATGACTTGCGGTTCTTCATGGGAGTCAACTGTGACGTCATCATCATCACCCTTACTCTCCACTATAGCAAAATATCCATAACAGTTTACATAACAAATTATATAGATAGCCTTTGGTTGTTAGTTTTTGCTATTATATATCATCATAACTAAAATAATTAGCAAATCTTAACATATCTCTTATTCTAAATATATTCACTTTTCATTATGAAGCCAATTCATTCTATTCTTATTTTCAGCTGGTGATCCTGGAAGTTTGAGAAAAATATCCATTCACATTATAATATTATTCTATACTGTTTCGAATTGATTGTTCTCAATTGGGTTTCAGAGATTTCACAACAAAAACATTATTCAGGCATTTGTGGTCCCCTTAAAAATTGACTTCTGTGAGTAATTTTTTGTACTTTCAATCCATAAGAATTTTCTCTCCTCAGGGAAGTTGTCAGTTTAAAAAAAGTTTAGTCTGAGTTTAAAGAAAAATCAATGTCAAGAATGTTGCCTGAATCATTTGCAAAAAAGGCTGCCATATTATGGTCAACTGTGACATCATGCACAGGAATAATGAGTCATGTATTATTGAGTTAGATATGAATTTTTACAGATCAATACTGCAGTTCAAAATCAGTTCGCTACAAAATAATTAAGGGTTCAAAATAAGGTTTTTAGGTAATGAAGAAATAGAATGTTGAGTAAATAAAAATACATACTGAAATTTGTTTCAGTTGGCGATCACTGAAAATTTGTTATCTTAAACCTTGCAGTTCAGGGAGAATTTCTTGAAATACCTAAAAAATTTTTTGATATTTTTTGCCTAAATTTGGGATAATTCTTTGATAATTTTCTGGAAAAATTAAATATTTTTGGATATCTTTAGCCTACTTTTAGGATATGATTTTTTTTCAAAGTTGGCAATGCTGCTCACTTTGCTTTGTGATTTCGTGATCATCTGCATTTTCACAATATTTATTTTATTCATTGAATAATTTTGCAATCCTTTAAAAAGTTAAAACAAAACCTGTGAACTTGAATATGACAGAAAAAAAGTGAATTAAAAAATTGTCTCTCATTAAGAACATTTTTGACAGTTCAAAACTAGTTGAGAAACAATATCAGTGGCAAATAACTAAAGCTGAACGCTTTTATTTTCGCAAACTTCACTGACTTGCTCTGTATTATAATCCAATGAATTTAAATTACATATGGTATAAAAGCTATTTTTACATCAAAATACTAATTTAAAAAGACTGGAAAAGAAAAGTTAAAAAAAAGTGTCCTATCTCATTCAATTTAATGGACAACCGACTGTTCCCATCAGTCTGTTAAACCAAGGGTTCACTGTATTTCAAATAAATAATAACTGATTGACAAGATGTTCAAGCTGGTTTTTGTAAATTGTTATATAGTGTGATAAACCATTAAATTTCATAACAGAATATGAACATTCCAGTCAAATTTAATTTACAAAATGAAAATTGTAGAAACCAATTCAAAATTAAATATCTTCTATGAGATTCATGGGTTAGAAATAAACAATTGTTTTTCAATTTAATTTTTTTGTAATTGCAACATTTCTTAGTGATATCAGACAATTTCAAAACAAACATTACAATTAACCAAAAGTCTGTTAGTCCATCTAGTTGTGACAACCTACAAAAAAAACCACACAACACAACTCCATGAAATTTCCTGTGTACCAATGTGACCCTGGGTAGTTTAGGAACACCTGCCACTGCAGAAAAGTTGTTTTGAATCAATTAACTATGGACATTTTTTGTGCCTGCATTTTTCAGTAACATATCGATGCTTGACTGCTGCTAAAATAGCAAGTAGGTACTTGGTAATGCTTTAGTAGCTAATAGTATAGCAAGAAGAGAAAAACAGAGAGTGCTTTAGAGAGCAACAGGGAGATGTTTTTTCCAAGATTTGGAAAAAAAAAAAAGAACTCGTAAAATTCATAAAAACCACATAACATAACCCTGTGAAATTCATTGCATCTACCAATGTAACCAACGAATTATTTTTTTAAAAATAATCTCCCCCATGTTTAATGGGGGATCGATTCTCTCTACAATGTAAATTCATACTAAAATGGTCACGTTTTGTGACCATTTTTCAAAATTTATTTTCTGTTAAATGGTATTATAATACAAAAAAATCTCTAGAAGTCAAATTCTACTTTTTAAAAACAAATTGAATTAATCACTGTCCGATTTCCATCCATTTTTTTAATTAATTTTTTTTTGGACAGCAGTTAATCCTGCTCATTAGAGTGGGATTTAATCTAATTGTTTGAATTATTTATAATTGCTCATGAAATGAAAAAATTGTCTGCTTCATCAATATGAACTTCGCTATTAGAGATTCCATTGAAAAATCAATTGTTAGATTATAAACCAAGTTTGGACAACTTAAACACTTTCATAGATACAGAAACAGGTTTTGATGTTTCACACATAAAACTGGAGCTCGTCTCTCTCATTCTTCAAATATAGCCTTATACTTAGTATTACAATTATATACTTGTTTTTATCTAGATTGATCACATGAAAGAAACCATAAAATCAAGAGAAGAGAACTTTTTCAAGTCAGAAATTTATGCCAATGATGTTCTTTTGTTGAAACGAACAAAAAAATTGGAAATTATACAGTGATCGGTCAGATAAAATTTAGATGTAAACAAAACATATTGCCATATGTAAAAATAATTTTCAAATTTTAAAAAATCAATAGTCCAATAAAAAACGAATGTAACACTGCATATATCAAACATAGCACTGTCTTCTCTGCATGCACTTTACTTTATTTTTTTCATTTTCCCTGAACCAATTTACTAAATAAAAGCACTCTTGTCTTAATGCAAAAAAAAAACTATTCAAAGTTTTTAGTCATTTTTCGAACATCAACATCCATTACTCATTTCATAGATGAACAGTTGAAATCCTAAATACCTATTCTATATAACTAACTGGCCCTTGTCAAGATTGATAATGAGTGTAAGAGCTTCTTTTTGTGACTGTAGGAGAGTGGTTGACCGATGTGTTCACACACGCACCATTTTCTCGATCATCCATCATCAGGAGAACGTGGATTCATACATTTCTCAGGTGTTTTTTAGTGAAAACAAGTACAGACATAAAGCTGAAATTCAAATTAGGTTTTCCAATTTTGTTCTCTTTACAAAGAATCATTCAACTACTTCGAGCTCCCATTTCGTTCCAATCTCAAGTCAATTTTTTGATAGAAGAGTTTATCAAAACTTACGTCAATTATTATAGAAACATGTTGCAAAAGCACAACTTTTTGAGGATTTTACATTAGATAGGTGCTAACGTTTTACATGTTCTGATCAAAATTGCATTATCCAACATGGTTTATATAAAATACAACTGAAAATTGAATAGATAGTACAATATGTTCTATAACTTTTACAAATTTTATAAATCACTAAAGAAGAAAATGAATTAGAGAGGCAATTTTGCCATGATAAATTTTGGCACAACTTGCATTATAGTCAATGAAAAATGATGCTTACCTTTATTGAATCAAAACAAGCTGTGACACGTCCATTTTGTACTTCTACGTGAGGGGGCGGATGAGCAAATTTACATTCTGTTTCTGAGCGTGTGCACTTGTTGCGCTGGAACTCACGGCAAACCTCCAGCGTCAACCAACGAGAGTCTTTTACATTAGCAAGATTAAGCATTGGATTGACCATGGCCATAACAAAAGAATATCTTCACAAAATTTTGAAAGACTTCAGGGTGCGTGGTGAAAATGTAAAATCAGCCAATACAATCCAGGTTGTACGTTTTTTTTCTTCTTTTTTTTCACCAAGCAACTTGATTGTGCTCAAGTTTTTCTATTTTTTTTTTTTTTTAAAGTCTATGATTTATGCTGGAACAATACTGATTGTCCACTGTGTATAAATTTGAAACAGTAATACCACAACAGAGGTTCCAGCTGGCAGGTAGGTTTTTATCTGGTTTTGGGTGTTGGACGTTTGATATAAATGTAAAATTTTTAAATATCCAATCTCACTCCAACCTAAGGGATCCAGTAATTTCTTTTCCTGAACAAATTATGATTGAACCTGAAAAAAATGTAAAAAAAACACATAGAAAACTTGAACATAATATTTTCATAAGTTAAAATATTGAAGGAAAACTGTCAAGTAATGAAATTGATTTTAAAATCATGTTTTATAAATAAAAATACTAATACACTGATAATCCAAGTATCTATTGTTTTCTAGCAATTTCCAATTATACACAATCAGTTCTTTATTTTAGAGATGATGACTGCATGTTCTAAATTCTGTACTAGTTTACTTGACTGGTTGCCAGTTATACCAAAAAACATCTTATATGTCAGTACACAAAAAAATGACTTACTTGTTGACGGATGGAGATACATTTAAACAAGAAAACAGACCGATTAATGATTACGTCTTCAAGAAATTCTTCAAAATTATCACTTAATTCTAGGTGATAGGCCAAAGTTTTTGTCAACATTTCCCAAAGCATTTTCAAAGAGCTAGTTAGAAAAAAAAATCTGACAGAAAAGTATCAGAAGTAAAGGTTCACATTTTACCAATTAAATTAAATTGAAATTTAAAAAACAATACAAAGGATAAAAATTGGTAAATAGAAGTTAATTGAATATAGAATTAAATCTAATCAACAAAGATTTCTTAGAAGGAAAATTCAGTAATTCATGATGGAGAGAAAGAAGTGAATAAATTTGCACATTATTTTTCAAAATACATTTTTCGTGGCATAATTCATTAAATTCCAAATGATATTTCATCAGTACACTTACTTACCCATGAAGTCAAAAATGATGGTAGAATCTACATAATTTTGCAATTGCATTGTACTCATCAAGAGACTACTCTAAATTAGCATTCAATACATATCTCCCTCAACAAATGTTACAGACAAAAATATAGACATACAAGTGGCAAATTATATAAGCAGATATAACAAAAACATTCTACTATTGATATTTAAAAAGCTCAGGTAAGGTGAAAGGTGGAGAGATGGGAAGATTGCATCCCAAGTGAGAATGGCTGCTTTGTAAATCAGTTTCCAAGATGGCCACTGATACTAGTGGTATACACTAACATCTAACGCATAAAACAGACCATAGATTGATTCTTTATATGAAATGAAGATTAAGCAATTAGCCTTGTTTTAAAGCAATACAGATTGAAGAATTCCAAGAATGTCGAATCATCGCAGAAAGCAAACTAGCAGAAAAGGTATAATGGAGTTTATGGTTTGAAGAGGATGTATTGATAAAAAAAACTAAAAAAACATTGTAATAATTTACCATATCTGTGATCAGTTCAAACATAGTTATTTATTCCCAGTAACCAGATGTTGATTTGTAATGAGAAAGTAGGATGAATTAGGGTGTTCTAATGATAGAAAAAGCGGAAATTGAAATAAGTTCATGTGAAGACTTGATTTGTAAGTAGTTATTCCTTGCTATTCGTGGTTTCAATCATTTACAATTGATATAATCAAAATCTATCATCAACAATAAGCATAGTTTCAGTATTTACAGATACAAAAAAAAAACAACATTGAAGCAAGGTAAACTACTGGATTAAAAGATCTAAAAAAATTGAAAAATAGGGATGACCCTACTAATTCCAGTAATGTTGCCATCTACATAGTTGAGCCAAATCAGCTAGATAACTACAAGTCAATGGAAAAGATCTATTGGAAATAATTTTTTTCTGATTGAATTCAATTTTTTTTTATTTGAAAAAATTTAAACAAAATATTCCACATTAATCACACCTATTTTTAATACATCCTTCCTGCAGAGTATTGCAACATACTTATTGAATTTTTCTAGATAAAGCCCCCGAGGGGGGAATGAAAAGAAAAAAAAAATTCAAATCCAATGATATACCAACATCATCTCAAAGTCTTAGACAACTCATCAATCTACTCATATAATGAACAGTGTGATTTTTTTTCACATCTTTCTGGACTCCTCCACTTTAAGGTAAGACCTTTGCTTATAAAAATATCTCCTACTTACCATTTGAAACAATGGATCCTTCCATTGAAACAAATTCAAAAGTTTCTTCTCTAAAAAGAATCATCTGATAAAAATTCTAATAGATCCTAGATTTTTGACAAGAATCAACTCATAAGGAAATGAGATTTCTGATGAAAGAAACAAACTAACACCAGAAACAAAGATAAATGAGTTGGCACTGAGTTTGCTTTCTGCTCAACATGTTGGTTCCTAATTTATGTCTAACCACACAACAATAGATTTGTAAGATTACCATGGTAATCTTACAAGCCATTGCAAGTGCATTCAATCCCCACAGTGTCGAGCAGAAAGCTAGCGAATGTTCCACAATTCTTCAATGGTAAAAAGTTGATTTCAAGGGGAGCAAATGCTATTTTGCATATTTTCTCAAATGGAATCTAAATAAAAACAAATGGAAGAATTAAATATGGACACAGTATCCATTAAAATAATTAATCAACTTGTCTTCAGAATGTGTAATTTTCTGAGAGGAAGCCCATTCAAGTCGATACTTCATCAATTATGGAGTAAATCAATTAAGGACATTAAGAATGTTTAATACATATGGGCCATTCCCATACAAACCTCTATCATTAGTTTTTACAATAATCTACATCAAAACCGCAGCAATCATATTTCAACATCAAGTACAATAAAAATGATAGTATAACTTACTGCATTAATAAAAGCATCAGTTTCAATAAGATACAATACTTACCAACTATCAGAAACAAATTTGTAAGGTTTTCTTTCTTATCATAAATGCCCAAACTAAGTATGCATACCTAAAACTTTCTTCACTTGGTCACACATGTTTGCTTTTACCAAAAGTGATAAGTTTTTATAAGTAATAAAACCAGGTAATAATCTAACTATGGTGTTACACCTAATATAGATTTCATAGAATCCAGAACTACAATGGTTTTTAATTTACAAGTGAGAGATACTGATTCAAGTGACTTTTTTCAAACTGAATTCAGCACATCTCTCAAATACTACCTGGTTTTGAGTAGCATTTCTGTCAATTAATGCAGGTCTTGGAAACATTCATCAGTGACCTAATAAAGATATCTATACCTCATATAGATGAATTACCATAGACTGTGCTTTTACCAGAAGAATTATCCAGATTAAATATCTCAACTTTGAGCATTGTTGATTAGTCAAAAATGACCAGAGCCCAAAGAAAGCAACTTTGGGGGGGGGGGCATTTTTAGATGGTGCTTAGTGGTGAACACATGCAAGTTTCAATGACTGTAGCCAAAACAATGTGGCTGGGAAAGCTCAAAAATAAACCTAGACAAGCAAAGAAAGAAGAATAATTAGCCTTCTTGGCTGATTGATTGGGTGGGTCATTTGTGAAGCTATGCTGATTCAGTATGTGAACACCATCATAAAAAGGTTTGTGTTATTATTTGGGAATTAATTGGCTTTAAACAAGTTTAAAGTTAATCTGTTTTAGTTATTTTTTAATTAATATATACTATCATACTGATGAGTAATCAATTTGTCCATGAGTAAGATTTGCTTATGCACTTATAATTCAGTTACACCAGACATAAAGCTAGATAAAATTTCATGAGTATTGTCTTAGAAAATTACACAAGCAGGGCATCATTGAACAATGGTCTGAGAGGCAAACCTGTTAATTATTGCACAGTGACAAGTGCAATATGAGTGTGAGTGTATGTGTCTGCATGAAATTCCACACACCCAAATAAAAGTTGACATTTCTGTATAAAAAACACCAATATCTGACACCAAATGAAAAAAAGAAACCAATATCCATAGCTCTCTTGACAATCGTGACATAAAAACTGTTCTCCAACTCAAATTAAGAATTTTTTTAAAGAATTTATGTAAATAGATACCTTTAATTAATATTCCCATTACTCCTAATCACAATGAACTTTAATAAGAAATTATTTGCCAAATCAAGTGGGTTTATTTTGTGCAATTGTATCCAGTTACATTTTTCAACAAATTGCTGAATTCAAACATCACTTTGATTTAGTAGTGATTACGTCAAGTAGGTATGCAAAATGAGAGCCATAACAACACAGACCTGACTATTGTCAGTCATATGTGGTGAAACAATAGTATACATCATGTTTAGTAATTGGAAATACATCAAATTACTTCCAAGTAAAACAGTACATAAATTATTCAACTTTTGTCGGATCCAAACGGAATACTAAAAAATTCTCAAATCTATTCATCAAGATAACTGCAGCTATAATATTAACCAATATTAAATTAATAAATGTTTATCATAAAGAGAAATGAATTTCTAAAATGCAATAGAAATTATTTTGTACTGGAGTCAATATAGAAATATAATAATCTTACAACAATTTCACCCTAGTAATAATCAATTTCAAAACATACTCTAGAAATTTATCATCACTAAGCGATGAGAGCTAATACAAGACAAAAAAATTGAAAGCAAATTAAAAATGGTAGGAATAATTTATAAAAATTTTAAAAAATAGTGCAAATATTCGAATGATACAAGGAGTGAAACACCAGAAACAAAGATTTGAGAAGAAAATTCAGTATTAAAAAAAATACGGAAAAAGTCAATCTGAATGCTAACGAATTAAGAAATAAAATCATAACATCGACATCATCCAATTTTCAAACAAGAATACCCATCAACTCATTTTAAAATACTCAAAAACCTTATTTCCTCCCAGGTAGTCAAGTTGCACCTTTCTAAAATCTCTAAAAAGAATGAGAGAGAAACTAAATACATCACATACTTGTGCGTATGAAATAATAAGCCTGGTCTTCAAAAAAAAATAATGAAAAAAAAACAAACACTAAGCTTCTTTTATTTTTTGTTCCTGGGTAATAGGCATTTTTTTTTGATTGATTACGTCTATAAATAATAGAAGATGGCTACACCAACTTACCAGTTCAAAATTCTTTGACAATAGATAACCCAACATAAGGGTAAATGATGTCTCCTACCTCTCATTCAATTACTCCTATGCACCTTTTTATTCAAATATATGAAACAAAAACAACACATTGAAAATATGTCATCAACCTGTAATTTTCTCAAATATGCTTAAATAATAGAAGCAAACAATATGCTTGCATTTCCTACTGCCCCTCCAAGAAAATGTGCCTCCCTTGCATGACTGGGTAGCTCTCTTCCTCTCAATTTCAAGATTTTCGTCACATTCTTCATATATATATATATACATATATATATGAGAGATTCCGCTGTTGAAAAGTATAGAAAATAAAAAAGAGATAGTTTTCCCCCGACTCTACAAAATTCCAGGACATTTTGAGCAAATTTTGGAAATCTCAAAAACTCCAACAACTTGTAAAATTCCTGGATAAATTCATTTTTCCCCCAACAGGTGAAAATCGTGGACTATTCCCTTCAAACTTTGCTTCTGTGATCAGAATATTATTCTGTAATTAACCAATTTTTAGAGAAGCTGCCAACTCTATATCTAGAGTCATTTAATAAAAGGCTTAATTTTATGTGCAGGGGTGGCATTAACATCATCAGGGTGGGGGGAGTGCAACTGGTGGTTCCCACTTGATATGGTTAATCGGCTCATAGAATTCAGCGGCTCTGACCAGTTCCACATTTGGTGATGCGCTAAGGTGTCCCTGCTGTCCTGAGGCCATAGATAGCATGGAAGCTTAGTAAAACATCCTTGAAAATAAATCAGGAATGCCACCATTTTATAGTCTCCAATGACCTCAGCCAAACTCATATTTCAAGGTGTCTAGCCAAGCTTTGACACTGTTGTATTGCAGGCGAAATGAGGTGTCCAGAATTTGTTATCATCCCTGATAGGAATGCATAAATATGCCTTAGTCTTAGTAGTTGCTGCTACAGAGCAGTGATCTGAGACAAATGGTCACAGATGAAGCAGATCCTGGTGTGCAAGGAATTCCCCAAAAAGCTCACAAAATAGGAGAGGGCAGTTTGGTACAGCTTTGTCACAGTAGTTTGGGACCAAAGACTAAGTGGAGTTGGTTGAGACCATGATGAAAAACTACAGTAAAATGGGCTACCTCAGACCATACACTCATCTTCATAAATTCAAGGAGAACACAGGAACATATTCAGGAGAACAAGGCCAGCGCTTCCACCAGTATATACTGGACTGAATGCTGCTACTAATTATAATTTGTGGTCTTATTCATGAAAGTGAATAACAATACAATATTATGACTCTCAAAAAAATACTTGCTACCAAGTTTTTTTTTTTTTTTGTGCTCATTTTTGCTTTACGTTAGAGAAATACATGTCATTTAGGATTCATGTGGTTTTCCTTAGGAAAAATCCGATTTCTTCTTTTTAAAAGTATTTACCCCATTGCACAATTGCTAATAGGTAAATTTCAAAATATCGCTCTTCTGTCACTGGTCACCAAAGCAGAGATCGAAGAGAATAAGAGCCATTTTCTACACTTTTTAAGCAAATGGAAAATAACGCTCATTAACCAAGAACAAAAGATTGCATGGTGTAATCCATGTTCTTATGCGTGTTTTTCGTTGCTATAGAGAGCATTTCTGAATAACAAGGGGACAAGAAATGATCCTAAAGAGCACCATATGTTGACAGTAAGAACAAGAAAAACCAACTGGTTTCCTTGTATCGTTGGGAATATGTGCAGACCAACAACTGCTATGGCAATAATACCGCTACAGTTTCCTGTTAATACTCTCTAGTCAAACCTATCTCTTAACACAATTAGATTCATGTATAAAGGAAGTGACAAAATAATCACCAGTCACTAATACTGTTGGTTTGCAGCTTGTCAGATCCCAAATACAAAGGAACGGGGGGAGGAGAGCAGAGTTTCTAACAAAAGAAAGGCTAAAAGAAGACCTTTCCTTTCCCTGATCAATAATGAAAGAAGCAGCAGCAGCAAGATAGTCGTAGCAATGCAACTATTTGGAACATCAAGTACTGAGGAAAAGGGAAAAAATGATACAGGTTCGTCGATCTATGTCACACACACTTGTGAAAGAGATAATAATTGGAAGCTGTCATAATATTGCGTGGGATGGTCATCAACAGCAGTAAAATTAATAGAAATATAGTTGAAATTTTGTCAGAGATAGGATCAAACTGGATTTCCTTTACCATCGACCCTCTTTCTGTAAAAAGACTTCACGCAATGGTCGATTCAGGTTTTTCTGTCATTCAAAAAATGCCAATGACCACTGCTATTTCAAGTCTCATCAAAAGTTGGACAGACTATGCTTCAAACTAAACTTTCCATGTAAAAATAAAGATAAAGTGTGTAGGTTTCAGTCCAGATTGTACCGCTAATCCACATTTTTCAAGTTGAAGAAGGGCATCATTTCATCAGAAATTAATCTGCATACAGAGTAACACATTTTAAAGGATAGATTTTATAAGCCTAAGAAACACAAAACAAATTCTCGACTAAAACTGGCCAAAATTTTACACAAATATCGATCTGATTATGTTAGTCTCGTTGTCCAGTTCTTATGTCGCCATAGTCACGAAGTGTTAGATCTCACGAGTTATCTGTTTTCAATTTCGCAATAGTTAAAGCTCATTGATTATTTTGAAATTTATCAACAATAATTAAAAACCAGTTCGGCTAGCCTCTTGATCATGATTGAAAAATCACCTAAGCTTGTAACATGGTTGTCTTCAAGCAACGAAGAAGACGGTCGAGTGCAGCAGCCATGGTGAGAGAGAAAGGGGGAAGAGGCAATGGCTGATATAGATATCGTAAGAGAGAAAAGCAAAAGGAAGTATAAAACAATAGTATCTTGAGCTGAGACTAAATCGGGAATTCAACAAACCATAACGCAATATTCAATACTAGAAAATAAGAAGATCCATCATAATAATTCATATGGAAATTTATTACGGCAATTCCAATAAGCATACAAGTTAATAGAGCGAGAGCATAAAATACTTCCGGATGAGACAGATTGTGTGTATGCAACCAGGTTGGTTAATGGCCGGCAAGCAAGGTGATAAGAAGTCGAGGTGCAAATGACGAGATTCACCGAACGACTACAACTTTTAACAAATGAAGATATTAACAGCATTATCATTTCTATGTGCATAAAACGATAGGATGTAAAGCTAAAAGTCAAGAGGAACGAAAGTTGAATTCAGGAATTCATTCAAATACAAAAAACAGGTAAAGAGAAAATTCAGCAGCAGCAAGGTGGCCGGTCACACACGACGTAGTTGTATACGTATCAGAATTAATCTAGTACTTTCTGAAATGAATTCACTAATAATGATGGAATCAAAATACAGCTAAGCTCAACAGAAAGTTAGGTGATTTACAAGTTTCTAGGATTATATTAGCTGTGTCCAGCTCGTGATCTAGGAATACGAGAAAAAGTGATGACCTTCTACTACTTTAAATTTAACCATGAAAACTGTTTAGTCTGGTCTTTGCAAAAATCACATACGACCACACACTTAGCCAAGAGCGTAAAAAATGTGATTACAAAAGTTAGTCTAAACAATAAACATTAAATAATAACAACCAAACACTATTCCACTTCAGTTTGTATACTAAAGATATGGAAACTTGACTAGCAATAGCATATTATTCTAATTACAAGAAATCCTTATTAACTTGGATTGTGGACAGATTTCAAATTTCCAATGGAAGTGAAAAAAGGTTGTAAAGGATTTTAGTAGTGTTACCCCGGTTTAATCATACCTTTAAAGCCAATTATGGCTAAGCTTTATGGTATATGACATGATTAAGGGTAGATGGGCGGGGTGAATGACAACTGAGAAAGATCCATTTGATAAGGAAGAAGCAACAAAGAACAGGACTGATATTACGTTGAAAATTACTTGGATCAAGGATTTTTCCGAACCCAGGGGATATGGTAGGTCAGGTTTAAGTACAATGTAGCTGTGGGCTGTCTGGAGGGTCAGTGGATTTGAATAAAACACATAAAACAATGGTCAATCATTTCATCATTGATCAGATGTTTAACAATTACTCATTAGAAGATGTCCACTCAATCACCAACAAAATGCACCATGCATCGATCGAGCTAGAGTGATTGACTCGAAATAAAATCATCATCAATAGTTTTTTTTTTTCACTCACCTTTCTTCAGTTTGATCAATAGTGGTTAAATAGAGACTAGCAACCAGGTTCTATTCAATTATTCACTCCAAACCCACAATATTTATCTTATATAGCCTCTTGTCTTGAAATAAACAATGTCAAATCGAATTCAGATTAAAATTACAATTATGATAATCATTGAAAAAGTAATCGTAAATCATCTTCCTTTTCCACAAGTCATTGTCATAGATGCAGACAGTTGGTAAAAACGACAGCAAGTCGCAGTAAAAAGCAGAAATATTATTATTAATTATTATATCAAGGTGGTAGCGGCCGCGGCGGCGACGATGGCTGTAGTTGCTAAGGAAAAAGAGGAAGAATTAAATTTACCAGAGAAAGATAATGAGATTTTCTCTCCTGAAAAACCATTTTCGTCGATCAGGCAGTCAGCTGCTTACAATATCCGCTACCACAAAAGAATTAATGCTTTACAGGAAGAAAAAAAGTGGGGTGAATGGGGAGGAATGTACACGGAAATAAACCTTTCATCACAAGTACGAGGCGGCTGCTGCTGCTGCTGCTCATGTTGATGATGATGATGATGATGGCTAATGCGGAAAATAAAATGACGCGTCCATATTGCGATGGTTGAAGTGAAAGTAATATGACCAGTTAGAGAGACAGATTTTTCATCAATGCATCATAAAATACGTCGATTGAAATTAGACGGATAATTAAAAAAAACATCATGTGACAACATTCAGATTTCTGGCTTAGACAATAACTTGCAATTACACGAATCTTTCAGGGAAGAAAACTGGCGGGTGGAGCTGAACCAATAAAACAATCAAACAAGCCATATGCAGTATCAGTAAATACAAATTCCATTATGGTCAATTAGGAAAGCGGGTGGACATTGATGAAGAAAGATATAATAAAATGACCAGAAACACTGAGCAGTCTGTCATAAGCCCCGGGCACCTGTTCGTACAGTGAAGAACAAAGTTACAAAATGAAATTTTTATCTGATTGATATAAACAAAATCAAGGATGCACAGAAGATTATTTCAAAAATTACGATTTGAAAATAGTAGAAATGAATAAAATGAAACGAAGGATAAAGAGATTGTACAAAGCAAAAGTGTGTATGAGAGTGTGTGTGTGTGTGTGTGTGATCACCTACCTAGCCATGGTAACAATGCCTGTCTTTTAGCTGTAGTGGCTGCTAGTCACGCTGTGTTGTATGGAGAATAAGTAGATGAGTAGTTTTATTGTTGGCAGTTTAGACCAACAATACAATTCTTTTGTTGGCTACCAACACGCTTGCTGCCATCTCGGTGGTGTGCTGCTGATCTTTGTTGTTTTTCTATATACGATTTTGGGTGCCAGGCACTGTATGTATGCATGTACAAATATATATATATATATACATATATATATGCATGTATGTATGTATGTGTGTGTGTGTGTATGTATGTGAGTGAGTGTGTGTATGTGTGTGTGCAGTAGTGTTGAGAT
>CAUOPZ010000495.1:30085-67585 GCA_963457665.1 Thysanoteuthis rhombus
TATTTAATCATGCCGCAGTAATATGCACACACGCATAAGACTGCTTCAAATATATAACGCGGCTGGTGGACATTATAACTAAAACCATGCGTACGTTCATGACAGACGGAGGAAAAATGTGCCTTTTTTCCATCAAGTATGATTTATGTGAATAAAATGTCACGTAAAAAGCAAGAAATAAAACTGGAAATGTACGACGCACTCCCCATGCAATACATTGATTGCTGTCTAAACTAAAACGATAATTTGTTTCAGAATGGAAAGACAGTATGTTTTAATACAAATATGTTTCAATTAAGAAAGGAAACAAAATATGCCAAAAAGTTTTTTTGATTTATTTTATTATAACTAAAACAAGAAATAGAGAAGTGAATAAATCTGAATTCCTAACGGAAACACACCTACCACTTGATCTTGCGGGGTGCCATACGGTAGACAGTTATGGCTGACTCATAGAAACGGGAAAGTCATTTTCTTGAAAACTCACTTGGAAATATTCGAGGTAAATTCGTAGTAGTAGGATTTTGTTTTTGATAGTAATGTTGAAAATGTAGATATCCTGTATCCGCTCATTTTCAACAGCTGATAGGCTATCTTGTATTTTAGCGTCCCAAATTAAGGTGCATGCTTCGCCCCTCTAGAAGATCACGGAAACAGGAGTTTTATTTATAAGATGATCTTTTCCGCGTTAAATCAAGAACATCCTGACGGTGAAAACTATCTTTCAGCGGCGATAATGACAAGTTTGAAATTAATGCTTTCATTTGTTCTGAAATTGACTAAACCTTAGTAATATTCGTAGCAGTTTCAACATTGTTAAGTTATGTTTCATTTGAAAATAAAATTTTTTGGAAAACATTCGCAGATGAGGTTTTTTAAAAGAGACAATTAAGCAGGAAAACATCAAAATGGAAACGTTTTCTACTCTATTCGTGCCCTCTTGTAAATGTCCATTGTCCAGGATATTATGACGCCACCTATTCCCTTGAAATTAAATTAATACATTTAAATTCTAGGAATGACCTCAGCTAAGGCGGGTATACTTTGTATTATTAGAAATCGTGTTTCATATTGTCTGTATTCGAGTTTTAGTAGAATCAATTTCAATTCTTTACGAGTGTTTGTAAATGCCCTCGCAATTTGGGACGCTAAACATCCCAAGAATCTAGCGGTCGGGTTCTTGAAAATTATGGGTGAACTCTGGAACATCCGAAAATGTCGGAGAAAAGAGATCGGATCACATTGAAGAAGCTAATTGGTTATCCTGCATATAACAGTTTTGGGCATTCTCTGCTTTTTGAGTAGATTAGATTAACCCCAATTTTTAGCAAGTATTAAAACCAGGAATATCTAAACAAAACACCTGCCGATGAAAAACGAAAACATCTGTTGAATTGAGTGCAGCGATATATGTGCTTCACGTTTTCCGATGGAGCCGTTTTCAAGGGGGGGGGGGGGGAAAGAACCTCAAACTAATATGTTCAAGATCAGCGCACTATGAAATTTCAGCACAACTTAACAAGGGTGGTCCCGCTTGAAAATCTGCTCACGTCACGTGGCGGTGTTAGTGTGAGGATTCCATAACCACGTACACCTGATGTAAAGAACGGTGCATAAATAAAAATTAATGAGATATGAAAAACTGAAGCAAATACAAAAATTACATTTTTAATGCCTAGCTTCATACATTTCCGATAGATTGCAGATCAGCGTAACGCTATGTGACGTCCATATCGGGACCAACTTAGCTGAATGGTACCGAACTTTCAGAATTAATGGAATTTTCAGTATTTAATCATTGCTATGTTTTTAATACAAAGGACACGTAAAAACGGACATGAAAAAAAGTAAAATAATCATTTGGAATATCGTGCACAGGGAGAGAAACTTGAATATTTCATGTTGAAAAAATGCTTTTGAAAAAGTCAAGAATTTTGTTCCTAAAGAAAAAAAAAAGTAAAAAAATTAGCAATTTCCTTTTTATTTCTCCAATAATACCGAACAAAGTGTTCAACAGAAAAAAGGAAACATGGTAACATCCTACTTCTTGGAACTAATGAATGTTGAACACTTCGTAAATCAGGAAGGAATAAAGAAAACAAAGAATCAGCAATGACGATAATTACACCTTTTTTTTTCATAACCAGTTATGAGGTTTTTTGGAGATGTTAAAAAGAGTGTGATGTACAATTGATTAAAACCGAAAAATGTGAAGGTAGAAGGAAGTTGTCTTGTAGTTGCTAAATGTTTTCCTCCCTTTCCTTTCGTTAGCTTCAGTGAAATGAGAGAGGACGGCTGCTAACTTCGGTAGGAATTCGCACCAGCCGAGATTAGTACCGCATATGGGCGTGACTTTGGGGAGACGAGGAAGTAAGATAGCTATAAGTCACATGGTAACCTACTTCCGGATCCACTCACACTGAAGAAAAAGGTGAGTTAATTAGACCCTCACTGATGAAGAGATGATTAACCCTTTGACAGTTTTTCAAAACTTAATGGTTTTTCCAAAATATTTTTCGACTGAATGATGATTTTGTGATGAAATTTTCATGAGCCAATAGGTGTTCAGAAGTTTGTAAACCAGTGGAATGCATTTGTTGACTCTTATATTTTCATGAAAGACTGGTTCAAGACTATTAGACTCAAAGAAGAGCAAAAACTTCATGAAAAAAATATCACCAAACCTATAGTGAATTTAGTACACATTGCTATAAAACAAGAGACTGATGAATTTAATTTGAAAATAATTTGTTTTTAAATAATTCGGACTTGTTTCCCCTTTTCATCAGATAAAGAGTATCGTGTAGTCGGAAAAATTCAAAAGTTTACATCAGAATTCCCACACTTGAGTTTTGTAAGTATGAACTCTATGCGAGTTAAATCATGGAATTATGATTTCAGCCATAAGATTTTAAAAACCAAAGTTCATAGTAGCTCTAGAATTTGAACTTACAAGAACATTTCATGAGAAGAAAAAAATAATCTGAAAATAATACATGGTAGAAAATGTAGTGCAAGCATGGCCCACACAAAAAACAATACTAACTAATTGGGAATTATCGAGGGAAGACTTATTCCAGTCCTGAAATAAACCCTATGAAGAAAGACTCAACAAATTAATAATGACTACATAGAAGCAAATTAGAATGATAATACTCAGACAACATCCCTGCTAGAAAAATCTTTTGCAATGAACAAAAGAAAAATATATGAAAATGTTGTATAGAAAATCCAAGAAAAAACTTCTTCTCACTAAGAGCAGTCAACAACTGGAATAATTAGTGGATCAAGTTTCAGAAATAATAGAAACTAAAACAGAAAACAACTTGAAGAATAAATGCGATTATTACACAACTTATAAAAAAAGAAATCGAAGTTCAATTAAGCACCCACATAAAGTTTATATTTAGCCAGATCACATGACGCTGAGAGAAGATAATTTCAGGTGAGACATATCTCATCAAGGAACACCTTTCCACCAAGTTTCAAGTAAATCTGACTTGAAAAAACATTTAAGAAATAAAATTGGAACAGACGGACAAGCAGAGCTTCTCATTGAGAGGGGGATGCCTTGAAAAATAAAACAACACATTGAAAACTTTAGAAAAGAGAAAAAAAACTCTCAAATAGTAAAAGCAAGATCCAAGCACAAATACATGCATAATTTTACTCACTATACATCTTATCTTATCTCATTTCCTTTCTAGATACAAGTGAGATTTTTGTATTCTTCATATACTGATTATCAACCAAACTTGATTAGTATGGATAGTATCTTTTCTGTAAGATTAATATTCTGCCTTGAAACATTTTCAACAAATCAGTTACTCTTAATAAACCTATACAACAACATAGTAACTTGGTGTGGAAAAAGATAGCACACACATGAGGAAAATCAAGCACATTTTGTCCTTGACAAGATCTCTATTAATAATCAATCATACAATCATGATGAGACCCTTTTTTTTAAATAAGAGTATTTCAATACAGGGAGTGGTGCAACAATTATTTCTACTTGATTAAATGAAAATGTTGTATGCATTTGAAAGAAGTTTGATAGGCAAGGTCAACTTTCAAGATAATTGATGTAAAGTTGCGGATTGATATTGAGGAAGCTTTATTGAATTATTTCTTTAATTTTGAGATTACCCCCAAAAGTAACTTGGTCTTCTTACTTTAATGAAAGTTTCCATTATGAAGTGTTGTTTTCTATCCCAACTCACCAATCATTGAAGTAATTAAAATGAAGTGTTGCTTTTAATTATGACCCAAAAATCATTAAAGTAGTAAAAACCATTGCTTTTTATCACTACCAACAAACCATTAAAGAAGTATAAAGTGTTGTTTGTTATGAGAACCAAACAACAAATTAATGTAGGATGAAGTGTTGCTTTTATCTCCACCCAGCAAGCATTAAAGTAAGACATATGAAATGTTGCTATTCATTAATGTAGTTAATATGAAGTATTGCCCTTCATCACAAATCAGTAAAGTACTATGAACTGTTGCTTTTTATCACGATCAACCAACCATTAAAATAAGTAGTACATAGTATTGCTTGTTATCAGAACCAATAAACAAATTAATATAGAATGAAGTGTTGCTTCTTATCACAATCCCCCGACCATTGATGAAATTAATATAAAGTGTTGATCTTTATCACAACCCAAAAATCATCAAAGTACTATGAAGTGAGGCTTTTTATCAAAATTATCCAACAATTAGTAAAATTTTGCTTGTTATCAGAACCAACCAAGTCATTGTAGTATGAAGTGTAGCATTTTATCACAACCCACCAATAGTGTGAAGTATGAATTGTCGCTTTTTATCACAATTCACTAATCATTAAAGTAAATTCTATGAAGTGTTGCTTTTCATCACAATCCACCAATCATTAAAGTAAGAACTATAAAGGGTTGCTTTTTATCACAAAACACCAATCATTAAAGCACTATAAATTGTTTTTCATCACAATTCACCAACCATCAAAGTACTATATAGTGTTGCTTTTCATCAAAACCCACCATTCATTAAAGTAAGTACTATGAAGTATTGCTTCTTATCACATCACATCAATCATGAAAGTACTATAAATTGTTGCTTTTCATCACAATCCACCAATCATTTAAGTAAATACTATGAGGTATTGCTTATCACAACCCACCAATAATTGAAGTTAGTGTTATGAAGTGTTGATCTTTATCACAATCCACCAATCATTAAAGTAAGTACTATAAAGTGTTGCTTTTTATCACAATCCACAATCATTAAAATAGTATGAAGTGTTGAGTTTTATCACAAACTACCAACCATTAAAATAAGTAGTATATTGTTGCTTGCTATCAGAACCAAGCAACAAATTATCTATCATGTATTGCTTTTTGTCGCAACCCATCAAACATTGAATTAAACATTATTGTATTTCTTTTCACCACAACCCACCAACTATCATAGGTAATATCTGTTGTTTTTTATCTCGACTGAACAACCATTATAGTATTAGTATAAAGTGTTGCTTGCTATCAGAACCAACCAATAAATAAATGTAATATGAAGTGTTGCTTTTCATCACAACCTTTCAACCATCAAAGTAGTATGAAGTTTTGGTTTTTATCTCAACCAATCATTAAAGTAAGCAGTATGAAGTGTTGCTATTTATTACAACCCAACAATCATCAAAATTAGTTTAAAAACAGAATCAAGTACTGATTTATTGTTCACATGTTCAGGGATTTATGCCTAGAATAGTCATTTATAACAACAAATATTTATTGATATTCATAAATTAGAGCAGCCATATTTTTTTAGTAAAGCTTTAAATTTTTTTTCTGAACTCATTGCTCTGATAACTTTTGTAAAGATATGGAAAAGTCTTTAATATTCATAGAGTAAAGGTATTTTTTAAGTTCATTCATTCATTTGTATTACTTATGCAAATGTGAATGAGTAGAAAAATACCTCATTGTATCAATTGATAAAATCCTTTCCAGTTGAAGTTTTTCAAAATTGTTTGAGATTTTATAATGTTGGAGGAAACGTTTACTAAAATTGAAGCTGAATTAATTAAAACTATTTTCATATTCATAACATTTTTAGAGGCACACAGGTTACGTTAATAACAGTTTTTTCAATTATTTGCTGCAACTTCTACAAATGCAGGTCATTTCGCTGCCTTATAATTGCATTGATAGTCCACAACTATTGATCTCATTCTTTATGTTTTTACCATGTTTCAGCCAATCCATTGTATCTCTTTTTTTTTTATATTCCATTTGGAAAGGGGTTGTGTTTTTTCAGGTATCCATCACAAGTGTAAATGCTGACAAAAAACAGTGTCCAAACTAAAAATGGTGGCAAACATTCTAAACAGACCAACCCACTATTCTCATGTTTGTTGCTTTCAATCTGTAAGGAAGCATGGTATCCCACAAAGGAACAAATATAACCACATATAACAACTGGAAACAGGAATTAGAGACACCAACTACGCAGATACAGTAAACTTATCATATGCAAGAGAAGCAGCTGAATGAATCCAAAGGATTTTTAGGAATTACAACATCAGTGTGTTTTTACAATAGAATAACTACTTGGCAACAACCGCTTTATCCCCTTAGAGAGAAATGGAGAACCAATGAATACATCCAAAACAGCACATGCAAATGTGGAAAAGAACACAATGAGGAAACCAGCCAGTCCCTGAAATAAAAAACACAACAAAGGTAAAATAGAAAAGTCTGGTATGGCAGAGCATATGTGGAAGGAGAAAGGATCGCACTCTCTAGGATGGGGTTCAAATAATAGCTGGGGGTGGGAAAATTGAATGAACCTGTTTACATAAGTCTTGCAGAAAAATTTGTGAATCAGGCCAGAGTGGATTTCTTTACAAAGCAAAAAAAGAATTCAAAGCAGTGTGTTTAAAATTTGGAACCACCTATGTAGTATATGTTGCTGTGAGCTTTGTTATAATGTGTTAGTCGGATCAGTACAGTAATTCAGTCTGTTTTCATCTGAGTCTGATAATAACAAGTAGAATACAACCTGAAGAAAAAGACACCCTCCTATATGAATTGTATTTCTGAAAAGGGCCATAGAATGAAGAAGCTGAAATACTATCATGACAAAAAACACAACAAAAAGAATGAGATCAGAGTCCAAACAACTCTTCAATTGATAATGACTCATTTCAAAATTACAGAAGGAAAATTTTGTAATTCAAATGTTAATATGAGCAATTTTATCAGAAATCAAGTCTATTATACTGTTTTAATTACTTTTAAATTAAATACTTAACTGCCATTATAAATTATGATATGCCATGTATATATATACACACATATATGTGTGTGTGTGCGATAGAATTTCATAAATTTGCTCTAAATCTGACAATGAACCAGAGAATCTATGTAGTTTTTTGATCATTAAAAGAATGAAATTTTGTTTTGATACATCAGATATCCTGAATAATGGAACCAAGGGTTTCTCCATATATCTGATACGAGGAAAAACAAAGAATATTGAAATAGAAAAAAAATGATTTATAAGCTACATACTTTAAATATACAATATTCAATACAATATACTATATTTGACAGCCCTATTTAGAAAAAAAAATGTTTCAATAATTCTGCATCTAATATAGATAGATGAGGTCTCTAGTAAGCTGATGTTTGCCATAAAATATCATTTACTACCAATCTCTATTTAACAAAAAATACGAAAGCTGCCTAACATGAGACCAACATTGTTTACGTAAATTATGATGAAAATGTTCATTGACATGGTTATCTCTCCTTTTCTGTCTGATTCAGTTGTATCAATATCATCAATATACACTAAAAACACTTTTACATTAAGAATCAGTTGCCATTCTCAGTATTACTTGTTATTATCAGACTCAGATGAAAACAGACTGAATTAAATTAAACCCAGAATTTTATCTTCATGAATAAGTCTGAATGAGAAAGGAGATCATGTTTACACTATTAGATAGAAAATGAAAAATGATAGACAATAGTAAACAACATAAGGTTTGGGGCTAGCTTCACAGAATGCTTGCTCTATGTTACTCTGTACTAAACATATTTCTATACAGTAATCTTTTAAACTATAGATCAGCTGTTTTTGGAATTTTTTAATTAAAGATATTTTTCTGGTATCCTAGGTATGTGTTTTTCGAATGATAATAAATGATATCTTTTGAAAAACTTATTCCAAATTTTCCTAGATTCAACTGAGGTTTTGCGGTACTTATTTTATTAAATGAATTCTACTCTTTTCATTGCTAGTGCTTGGTTTAGTATCACATTTCACAAAGTTATAAACTCACTATACGAGAAAAATGCAGACATTTGTCATGACATTTTTGAGATTGAAGTTTTTAAGACGGGAATCAAGTTAATTGATGAATCAAAAAATATGAGGGTAGAAATTGATTCCAGTTTTGAGGCTTGCATATAAGTAAACAGTAAAAATGACCAGCAGCATGAAAAGAAAGTGATAAATACTATAGACCATGAGCAAATTGAGTGGCATTTATGGTAGTTGAGGATATTCAGTCTGCTCAGATGTTATAGCTACCACGTCGGCCTTGCACACAGAAGGTTCTGGGTTTGATTCCTGGTATAATTGGAGAGGGTGGAAAACTCATAATTAAGTCCAATTTCCCTGTGCACTTAGCGGCTAGTTGAGTACTTCTAAGACTGAGTCAGGATCAAAGTCACACCCTCCTTATTCAAAAGGATTGCAGCCAATGAAAGAGGAGCCTCTGACTACAGTCGACTTACAAAAAAGAAAAGGAGATTCTTTGAATGGATTTAATTTCAACAAAGCAATTACCAAAAATCTAAATGAAAATTGAAAAGGAGGTCACAATGCAGTACTGTTATTCAAAAGTTGGAAATACCTGATGAGATTACTATTGTGAGCAGACCTAATCTTGTCTCATTGTTGATTTGGGTGTTCAATATCAAATATTATAATTAATCACTGCTAAGGTCATGTGCAACAATCATGTCGGAAATGAGAACACAACAATCAAAATCAAAAACGCAAAACTAGAGAAAGTAGATAACTACATCTACCTAGGACAACGAATCTCCATGAAACCCACAAAAGAAAAAATCAAGCGAAGAATCACACTAGGATGGCAAGCCTTTGGCAGGGCAAGCTCGAACTTCAAAAATAAGATCCCATTAATCCTAAAAAGAAGTGTATTCAAACAATGCATTCCCCCAATAATCACCTATGGAGCTGAAACAAGGAACCTAACCAAGAGACTGACCTGCAAACTGAGAAGTACGCAACATGCACATGAAAGAATCATGCTCAATCTCACATGGAGAGATCATAAGACAGCACAGTATATCAGGGAGAAAACAGGAGTCCGAGAGATCATAGAATCTAATAGAATGGCAATGGGCTGGTCATGTTGCAAGAATAGCAGAGTTGCAAGGCTGGCAGAATACAAGATGGGGAGACAAACTGGATAAATTCAGAGAGTATTGGCTCCGTGACGCTCATGATACAGAGGCGTAGCAAATCATGGGAAAGGTCTATATCCAACAACGATCAATGAAAGACTGATGATGATGACTACCAACACCGGTTTAGATACCATCGTTGGGTTTATTCATAGGTACTGACATTTATAAATATCTATATATCTATTTGGGTTTAGGTTATTCACATGACGTTATAGCCTGCCTGGAGATGATCTTAAGAAACCTAAACTGGGAAAACAAAAGAATCACAATAGACAGCAAACACCTAAGCAACCTCAGATTTGCAGGCAACATTGTCCTTTTTGCAGGGAGCCTTCACAACCTCCAACTAACACTAGATGAACTGAACCAAGAAAGCAAGAACATGGTCTTCACTTGAACTTCAGCAAAACAAAGGTCATGTACATCAAACATGTTGGAAATAAATGCTTAATAATCAAAATTGAAAATGCAAAGCGGGACAAAGTGGACCTCTACATCTACCTTGGACAACGAATCTCCATGAAATCTTCAAAAGAAGAAGAAATCAAGCAAAGAATTACTCTAGTATGGCAAGCTTTCGGTAAAACAAGATCGACCTTCAAGAACAAAAAAATCCCATTAGTCCTGAAAAGAAGAATATAAAACCAATGCATCCTCCTGATAGTCACCTATGGAGCTGATACATGGAACCTAATTAAGAGGCTGACTTGCTAATTGAGAACCATGCAACATGTACATGAAAGAATCATGGTCAGCATCACATAGAGAGATCACAAGACAACACAGTATATTAAGGGAAAAATAGAAGTCTGGCAGATTATAAACACCATTTGAAAATGCAAGTGGCAATTGGCTGGTCATGTTGCAAGAATGGCAGATAGCCAATGGACATCATGACTTAAAACATGGATCCCCAGAGATCAAATGCGGAACTGAGTCTGACAGAATATGAGAAGGCAACTGCATTGGATCAGAAAATATTGGCTACGCGAAGCCCATGATAGAGAGGTGTGATAATTCCTTGGGAAGGTCTATGTCCAACGACAGTCAATAAAAGACAGATGATGATGATGATGATGTATTTAATCAGGTTTAGGTTATTCAAGTGTTCTAACATTCATATGTATCCAGACTTCACCCTGCCAGAGTAAAAACTTGAAATTTTGCACTTACACTCCCTTTAATGAGAAGGGAAAATTCCCCTCCAAAATAAGATTTTAGTGGGTGGTTCAATTCTCAATGTTAGTTTATGCTAGATTGGTCCCTTAGTTAGCATTTTCTGAAAATTTGGACATTTTGATGCCCAACAAAAGGCAAGAGAAATAACTTATTCATTGATTCCCCCTTTTCCAAGTTTTTAATTGATCACCACAACACAACATGCTGCCAAAAGACATTGTTCACTGGGAGTTTGAGAAAAAAAGACTTTTCAAATGTATCTCATCCACAATGCACGTAGCTGTTATTGCTGTTGCTATCAAAAATCACCGCTACCCACAACAGACCGGTTTAAACACTTTAGCTGGGTTCAGATTATTCATAGATTCTTACATTTATATACACTAGTTGTACCCGCAAGTAAATTCCTCGTTAGTTGACACTTGAACTAAAACTATGCCTTTGTATTTCTCTCAACCTATGTCTGTATCTTCTCAATGTCTCCCTTATCCCTTCTGATCTTTGCTGCTGCTCTATGATTTTTTCTGATTGTTAAACAAACATGGATAAGATTCATATACCAAAATTTTCCTACTCCCTCTGTAAACTATCTAACTTTCTTTGCTTCCTCTGTCTTCCTACACCCTTATTAAACTAACAAACTTCCCTTTTTCCCCTTCTCCCACTCTATCTCTTAAGTAAACTACTTCTTTTCACCTATCTAAATGAAATAATGAATATTCTGAATGAAATAAAATGCTGCCAAAAGATGTTCGTCACCAGGAGGTTAATCACCACTACACATAACAAACCAGTTTAAACATTTTGACCAGGTTCAAGTTATTTATGTGTTCTGATAATTATGTTCTTGTATTTATCCCTGTATCCATGTATCTGGATTTTGATCAGCTCTGACAGAGTTGAAACTTTAATTTCTGCACTGCTCTCCTCAATGAGTAGTGAAATTGTTCTGTTTTCTTAACCATTAACCCACTGTTCAATTCGCAATATATCCCCTGCAGTTGAAGGTTCAATTTACAATATAAGTTTATGCTAAATTTACAAGATAAAAATGAGCATATTTGGTTGGCAGTGATTCATAATTTCCCTTGAAATGCTAGTGTTATATAAATTTTAAGCAGAGTTGACATTTTTAAAGGAGATGGAAGATAGATAAATAGTAAGTGCAATAAAGAATGTCGAACTTGAGTAAGTTGCCTTTAGAAAACTACAAATAAGAGCCTTCCATTTGAAATTCAAGTAAACAAACTGAGCTGAAGCAATAAGTCCGAATGTTAAGAAAGCACAATTGTTTTTTATGGATAACTGATGATTATTTCTCTTCCAGAAATGAAAGGAATCCATTTCTTTGGGGTCATTTTATACCACCTGAATCATTCTAGAATTGAAAATGAAGAAAACAGCTTAAGAAGATAATAGATCTCTATGAGACCCCAATATTGATAGGGTCAATAAGATTTGTTATCCATCAACCTAGACAATACAAAAAGACATATATCAACTCAACTTTTTCACAACTATCATAACATATGTTGGTTAGACAAAGAGACATAAGTTACCATTTCAGAGGAATCCACAATAAGTGAGATCTTTATACAAAAGAAAACAAAGACAAAAGGAATGGCAAAAACCAAATATCAAATTTGAAAATAAAAAAACTTTATTATATTACAGATCTGTTGTGGCTTTATTGTCAATGCACTTAACAAAGAACTTTGCCCTTGGATCAGTCCATGTCAACTAAATTTAAATCACTCAAATAAAGAATCTACAGGAATCACGAAACACCACTAAGAAGAATATTTATGTTCTTAGTATTTTTTCTTGCTTTCCTAACAAAATATGACATCCTGATATTCAATACATCAAGACATGTTTTCAGTTGCAAAAATTTTTTTTGACCATTTCATATTTAATGAAATAATCAGTTGGGGAAACTCATAAATTCATTTTTCAAGACACTTTCTTTACACCAATACTAATTTTTGACTTATCTCTTTTTCATTTTATCTTTGTTTCTTTTATCACAACTCTCAGGTCATCTTCACATTTTTCCTATCACTGTTAAGTAAGTATTAAAAACAATGACAGTGCTTCATCTATCAACTATTTAAGACTGTATCTAATCCTACAAGAGTTTGCAAATTAAGTGATGGCCTAATGATCAGAGAAGAAAATCTGGTTGATCTGAATGCCTGCTTTTATGGCCTAATCAGTAAGACAGACTTCCAAGGACAAAGGATGGAAGTTCAAGTCTTGCAAGAGGCTTATTCTTTGTTTCTGATCTTTGCTGCTTGCTTTACAGTATTAAGATAAATGTAAAGTTGATCTGATAATGACAGAAAGACTTATCTACTTATTCTAATTTCAGAGAAATATATTTTACTGAATGAAGCCTATTAACATTTACGGAGTTGGAAGTTCAAGTTAATAAGTGTTTTCAATTGAGCAGCAGAGGCTAAACTTTAAACTTAAAGATTCCTCAATGATAGAAGACAAGTAATTCAATAAAATAGTACAGTAAACAATTGGTTCAACGGACCCCGATATAATAATGGTTTCCAGATTTAGCAACACTCTAACAAGGCATGCAAATGCACATGTATGGAAAATCAGGGATGCCTAATCAGCTGTTTTATGGCTGGATTTAGCCAATTTACCCCATTTGATTGATGTAGCCAAAAATCTGTCCATTTAAAAAAAAATTAGCTGATTTAATTTTGTTTTATAGATAACTCAAAACATATATATTTAATAGTTTAAAGCAAAAAAGTTAGTTGAAAATGGGGAAAATTTAGCTGATTTTAGCCATTTTTTTGAAGATCAAACTACACAGGAAAAATAGTTTCATTGTTTTTACTTGAGATCAATAAACAAAATTTTAACCAAAAGTTTTGCTATGAGAATATTCTTGGAGTCAGATACTAAAATTTTCTTTAGCAAATTCACAACAAATGTAGTAAGTTTGATAAAAGTAGATGTATAATTTTTATTGATTATTTGTTCTGGAGTCTTAGAAAATAGTTATTTTCTTTAATAAGTGGACTTCTAAGGAGTATAAAGCATTTTTAGCTAAAAAGTTAGCCCAGAAGTATGAAAGCTTCAGGCGATTTTTGCAGCAGTTTTTGCTGGAAAAATAAAATTTGTGTTGGCAACGTTGCGCAGAATAGACTCACTGTCACTTTTTGTCTTAGTCACGTCTTGGTGTTTATGTTTTTTCAAGTGAATGTTTTATTTATTGAATAATTTCTCTGTTGTTAAAAGATAGCACGTGAATTTAAATGTGCTATGTTAACTAGAACTTATTGAAAAATCAAAACATAAGTATATGTTTGAGAAATTTATGGTGTAAAAAAAAACTAAAATGTATCTGATACTTGGGAATCAAAAGCAAAGTTGTAGCAGTTTTTTTCAACATGTGGTTCTATAGTGGGAAATAGGAAACTTGTGAAAGTCACCAAAGATGGAAATTTTGAAGAAGCATTACATATATTAATGATACATTCAACAGAGATCCAGTGGTGTTAATACTCAAAGTTCCAATTAGAAATCTGCCTCTGAACCCCTTGGAAAACACATGTGACTTAATGTTAAAGCTTGTGATGATTGGCAATGTGTTTCAAAGAAACATAAAAAAATGGCCAAAAACACTACAAATAAGATGCAAGAAATGGTAAAAAAAGGTGGCCAATTTAAGAGTGGCATTAATCTAAATTAGTGCAGAAGTGCTCTTGGTCATTTTCAGCATTATCAGTGCTTTTTGACAGTCTTTACTCACAGTATCAGCGATTCTTTTACAATTAAATGTTTTTTTCAATTTCTCTCCCTAACAATTCATGCAAACACGTAGACAGTTTTTAAATTTTATCTATTTGATTAAATGTCAATAAAGTAATTTCAAGTTAAAATAAAACTAACTGAATTAGTTTTTCTCAAAAAATGACAAATTTCCAGTGATTGATCTGTCTTGATGAAAAGCACAGACATAGAGTAAGTGAGCCCAAAGGATTGAATATACAAATAATTACTGGCAAAAGATTTTTCTAATTATTTCCACTGAATATTCAACCTTTTAAATCCTTCACAGTTGTTTTGTAAGTAAGATTTGGTTTTGATGTAGATATCCTAGTTTTGATTGAATCAAATAAAATTGTGATCAAATAAAAACAATGTTTTGATTTATTTCTTATTTCAAAGAATTTCATGTTGATTTAGTATTAGGTTTACTTTTCAGTAAGAATGCTGACAACCAATAATTGTAGTAAAGCTATATTTGCATCAAAATATTAAGTAATAAGGTAGAAATGTGCTTTCTCTGGTAACATTTGATTTAATGGACAATGGCCCACCCCTATTAGTCCATTAAACCAAGGGTCTATAATAATTTCAATACATTAGATGTAAAAAACTTTTTATCGATATGAAAATACTTCTCATACACTCTTTGTATTAATAGTCATTTTACCTATTACTCACAAATAATGAACTCTTGAATTCAGATAGATGAAAACTAAAGCTATGATTTCAATAATTAAAACAATGTGTTTCAATTAATCTTGACATCAGATGGTCATTCTTTTCTCTTTTCTGACATAGCGGTTCATCGTTCAAGTTGGCAAGTGTCATTTATAAACTTAGCAGATGCAATTAACTTCAATCAATGGTAAGTACATGTATCAAAAATGTACTAAACTCAAAAAAGTAAGCATATAAATAATGCGCTAGATTGATGTGAGTTAGCAACTCTATTTACAGATATCAGGTTAAAATTGAATTGAAATAAGAATTATTTTGGTTGGAAAAACAGGTCTTGATACAAATAAGGAGTAAATGTTTAAATTTTCTGCCCTTTAGCTCCATTGGCACTGTCTATATGCACATACAAAAGGATGGATAGTCAGCCAGTCGGTTTTCTTTTTCAGTTAATTATTGCATGTTTAGAGATTGTTGAATTTAAAGATTTTAAAAAATTGTATCATATTCTTGTGCAAGTTTAAACTTGGAGATAATGTCTCTAAAAACACTGATAATATCAACCAAGTATAGAGTGAAGGAAACATTCCTGAATGTATAGTGAATCATTGTCTTCTGTAATACAGATAAAAGTCTTATAAGTGTACAAGACTGTTTTCTCAGTGATGTTACAAATGTTGGAAGAAAAAAGAAAAAATAGCCCAAATATTGTAAAATTGCAACTCAACAATTTCATGGTTTATGAAGTAGATGATAATGCTTCACAAGTAGGTTCAATGAAAACAGGAAAAATCATTGTTCAGAAGTGTCTTTGGTGCTTTTATAGAACAGAAATGATCCATTTTCTTGGTTCAAATTATAATGTGACAAACAGTATTGGGTAGCCCCAAAAGGTTTGTTTTATCATTTCTGATGGTATTAATATTTAATGTATAATCTCAATAAATTATTTTTGTAAAAGTAGTGAAAATAATTTTGCGACAAAAACATTTTTCAAATTCGTTGTCTAAGAGAAAAAAAATTATGTGTATAACATAGACACACCAATGGGATTTTCAACTATTTTTGTGCTTTTCTAAGATAGTGCTCATAATTTTACTCTATATTAACACAAATACTTCAGTATCATTTTAATGTATACATAAGAACTGATTGGTATAGTGTATCAGGGAAGCAGTGTATAATTTTTTTGTAGAACATAATAAATATTATGATATTAAAAAGATACAATTTTGTTGTATTAAACATGATGGGTAGTTTTTAAAATAGGTTCATGAGTTGTCTTTTAGTATGCCTTATAATGTTAATATGCTTCATTCAAATGTTTCAAGAGTCTTAATATTATTCAGTCATTGAAAACAAATATATAAAAAAGAAAAGTTATATGAAAAACCAACTACCAAGAAAGTTATTAAAAGGCTGATTATTAGCCTCCAGTAAAATGACAGAATATCATCATCAGATACTAAAGTATTTATGTCCCTAATAACCATGTTTAATTCTGAATTTTCTTTTGCAATAATACTAAAAAAATAACAAGGCAGTGAAACAATCACTTTTTGTTTTCTTTTCAAAATTGGTTGAAGAAAAAAGTAAATTGATCAATCATCGAACTGAATTATAATTGAATTTTGCATATGATTTATTAACGGAATTTTCATCTGGGCTTTTTTCACGTGATCATTTTTCTGGCCACTTTCCAAAAGATGTTACTGGGAATTTTTGCCATGACCTAATAACTACACTATCTCTGACTAGTCTTTTCCCATTTCATCACAAGTATCACAAGACAGATTAACTAATACATTAATGTGATTGAAAGTTTGAGGTAGGTTGTATAAATGGCTATATCTGTAGTTGACACGCACAAAAAAAATGAATTTGCTTGGCTCTTGCACCCTGAAGGTTAAGACAGGTAAATAAAAGATTTCAAATTTAGTGTCTTAAATGAAAAAGAGTGAAGAAGTAATTTCTGAAAAAAATAATCTCCAAGTTACACATTTTACCATTGTTCGGAAGTTTTAATGTGTGATTTGTTATTTGATGCAAAATTTTACCCATTTTGGAAAGATTTGTGGATAATGTATAATTTTTCAATTTTTCCTCTGAGGGTAAAGAATTTTGTAGCCAATTGTACCTTCAATTAACTGCATAGTCTTATACTGTTAATGAAGAATTACTGATATTTTTCTCATTAATTTTGACCAGTTTTTTACCTTCTTTTTATATCAATGATAAAAATATTATAACAATACTCCATTCAATAATAAGGATGAATTAAAATCAAAAATGAATTAAAGAATTACTGCATTTGCAATTTTTTTTCGCTTGTAAGTGCACTGAAGTTTAAAATTTCAAAGAAAAATAACAGCTCACACAATGCAGTATACATTGAAATAGTTTCATTAACAAATCTTGAGCTCTGATGATGAGACAAAAAATATACAACTTGAAATAGTACCTTTCAAAAGGTCTTCTGTTGGAAGAGAAAAAAATGAGGTAAAACCAGACACAGAAAAGTTGACCTTAAAATGAGCTCAGAAGAATAATTATTATATACATTGTATGTATTAGGGTCTAAAGGTCTAGTACATTTGTGATAATCACTTTGATATTATATGAGAGATATGTCTGATTAGATTTCAAGTGAATGTATACCTCACAGAATAGGAAAAAAAGGTTCAATAGGAAAGTTAGATAGTTTGGGGGACAGTTATTGATATCACAGTTTAGAAGGATTTTTCATCCTCCAAGATCCATTAATTGCAAATAAGTGCACAAGTACCTTTCAACAGATCCGAACAATTCAAATCATATTTTTCATCTTCCATTTTGTCTCATATACATGTACTTTTTAAAATATCAAACGAGTATATGACATTTAATTACTGAACAAAATTCTTAGGTGTGTGTGTGTGGGGGGGGATATTTTCCTTTTTCTTTTCAGATTCAGATTATCACACAGTTTATTACTCTTTATAAAAATGAATAGTCTAGATGAAAATAATGGGCTAGCAATTTGGAAGATAAAATAAACATGTCTAGTTAGTCACTTAATAGAAATCAATTATAGATTAATGTTTACTGACAGTATGCCATATTGGGGGTGGTCAATCAAAAAATTGGAAAAAAGGGTATCAATGAATAAGTTAATTCTCTTGCATTTTGTTGGGCAGGGATCTGTAAGAAGTCTGAATTTTCAAAATGAAAAGCAGACACAAACTAAGTGATCATTTAAGCATAAACTTACATAGCAAATTGAACCCCCCTCAAAAACTAATAAGTAAGAACTTGATACTTGTGTCCTTATGCTGTACTAAGCTTAGCTTTCAAATAAGCTGATATAACTGACAACTTTCTAATTGCATACATATTTAAAGATTGCTGAACCTGATTACTGATGATTCATTCTATTAACTGAAATCAGGTTTCCATTTTCAAAACATTCATTTTAAAAACTTCAATTTATCTCTTTTTTTCTAAGAATTTTCTTTAAATTTATATAAAAGGAATAATCTTCAGTCATGAGGAACAAACCCTACCGCCCAGTCCAGCTTTGTTTTCAACTTTCACAAGACTACCGCCCTGATACATTATACCAATCAGTTCTCATGTACACATTAAAATGATACTGAAGTTATTCCTTCTTTGTGTTAATATAGAGTAAAATTATGAGCACTATCTTAGAAAAGCACAAAAATAGTTGAAAATCCCATTGGTGTGTCTATGTTATACACATAATTTTTTTTCTCTTAGACAACGAATTTGAAAAATGTTTTTGTCACAAAATTATTTTCACTACTTTTCAAAAATAATTTATTGAGATTATTCATTGCTGTCCCAAAATAATTTATCTAATATCAAGCCCGTAGGGTTGAATAGAAAGATACAGATTCAGTTTAGCCAACTTGATAAACACAAAGTAAAAGTCGAGTTTAGCATTGTATTTACATGGTAAATTGAATGCCTATGGGCAGGATTCCAGCTAGATAACTACTTTATATGGTTAAATGGAAAGATAAAGATTCAGTTTAGCTAACCTGATTGACACAAAGATTTCAATTTAGCATTATGTTTACATGGTAAATTGAATACCTCCCTAAAAACTTGAAAAGTTTTAGAATCTTCAAAAACTAATATGCTAAAAACATGTTCTGGGGTCACATTAGTAATCACAAAAAATTGGGTGGTCATAGTTGCAGCTGTTCTGAGTTATGACAGAGAGACAGACAAAAGACACATTTGGTGAATTATTGTAAGAATAATGACAACTGAGTTACAACACAAACCATTGATAATGAAAGGAAATAAACACTTGAACTACACGCTCTTAATAGAGTTTCCACACCCCATAACAACATTACAGTTTTTGTTTACTTGATTAATCCTTTCAGATTTCTTATCTGAAAGCAGAGTATTTAAAAAGTGGTAATTTTACAGATTACTTAATAAGCTAGCCAGATGCTAAAGTAATAGAGCAATACTAGAATGATACTATCAAAACTAAAGGTTAAGGTTCGAAGTTCAAAAAGAGAAAAAAAAAGAAAAATTACTTTATCAAGTGCAGAATAGGCTGAACTAAGTTCTTTTCTGATAAGACAAAAAGTCAATTTACATAATAAAGCTTGCAATAAAAATATTAAATGAAAAGATTAACAAGAAAAAATATTGATATGGCATATGCTAATTTTATTTTAAAGGGAATAATTGTAGTCAAAAAATTTTCCTCATTTCATGGACAGTTAAACGAGAGAAAATATTAAATCATCTTTTGCCAAGAGGAAATATCAACTTTATAAAAGATGACGATTGAATTATAGAGAAAAGGACATCAAGATTATTTCAGTAAAAGTTGTAAAAAAATTTCAATTTTAAAAACTTTGCAATAAAGTTGTGTGAAAATAGATATTTTTTTCAACTTGGAAGTAATTGGCTATAAGCAAATAAATTGTGGAATTTTCAAAAATGAACTTAGCTAGAATAGAAACTTTGGAAAATCAACTTTCTATTAAGTGGAAATATTTGAAATTAGAAGCGATTAATTTTGAAATATATTTTTTACTTATCAATTATTAAAATGAAATAGTATTTGTATTTTGTCTGTTGTTTCAGCTCGCTCGCACACACGCACACACAAATGTTTATATAAACTTCATGAGAATTTTTTTTGAAGAAACAAACACTTCTACAGTCATAGCATTTCATTTTAAAACAACCACTTCTTACTGTTCCTAATGCAAAATCAAAAGGAATAATGATACAATTTATTTGCCTAAAAAGTACTAACAGTCGTTTTTTCCTATTTCAACCTGACAGTTTTTTGAGGAAATCAAATAAATATAATATTTTTTCTCCTAATTCATGGCAGTTTCTAATCTTCAGTCTTTTTACTAATGCAATTATTTAAAAAGTAATCAGAAATTCTACACAAGCATTGTTTGAATTTTTCAAATCAGTTTGTGCAAAAAAATATTTTCCATCATTTCTTGGTCTTTTAACATATTCATTTTTAAATTTTTGATGAATATCTTTAGTTCTACCAACACATTAAATTATTGAATATTTGTTTATGAAATAAGAAAAATTTTCTAATGCTACATTTAATTTGAGATAACAAATCTATTTCCTTAAGTTATGGCAAAATAATAAAGCAGGAAGACATTTTCATTTTTATCTATAAAGTTTTGCTGATAAATTTTTTTTCAAATAATAAATCACTGATTATTTTTTACAACAAAATGATCAGCAAAAAGTACACATTCTACTTAAACTTGTAGGAACTGCTTTTTTGTTTCAGCATAGCTTTATAAATACAACCATTCACTTTTGATGAATTGATAAACTTATCACAATTGAAATAGACACTTACTAAATATCATAATAAAAAAGAGTAACTTAGATGAAGTACTATTTTTCTCATCAGCACTCGGTTAGTTTTGTCAATATCCAAAGGCTCAGAGGTGTATAACAACTGTGCCAATCATCCATGTTAATAATCAAGGATGATGTCCCTCAGGTAGAAATCACTACACCCCTACAATAATGCCAACGTCCCTTCCTCCAGTTCCTAAAACTAGTACCCAGACGTCTGGTAATTCCTTGCCTTTTAAAAAGCAAGTATTTCTCTTCCTTCATCTCTAACTCTCTTCAGACTTCAACCAAGCAGGGAATGCTTGCAAGTGCCCAGAAGTCCATAGTCATTTCCTAACATGTGGACAACCAATGTTTCAAAGTAAATCTTCATCTTTTTCTCCACAGACAATGTTCGTGTTCATGTAGAAATCACATTTGCAACATTGATATTTTCTATCATGAACATTGCTTTCAATTGATCCAGTATGTTTTTTTGTTAATAAACAGACCTTATTCATTCTGTTTGGGCAAATAAATCACTTGAAATATTGATATACTGCATCATGACCATTTATTTCATTTGATAAATTATGTTTTTCATTAGTAATTAAATAAATATATCTTTATTGCCAAAAATATGACTTGTTTGTATTTGACTGTATCTTATCATTATATTTGTCTGAATTAATGCACAAACAGTACATACAAAAATACATACATTTATTCCAGTGGTGACCCACAAATACTTTAATTTCTATAAAGAAATATATATCAGAGAGATTAACCTTCCAAGGGCAAAACAAAACACATATTATGGTGATGATAAAGTTTCAAAATCTTATCCAAGTTTGACATCACCCCATGAAAAAATGGTAAATACCGTGTATTATAGAATAGATACTGGAAACCAAGCCTCAATTTTTGTCGAAACTACCCAACAGAAAAATCTACAGCCACATGTGCTGAGTTGAAAAAACTCGGGAATAATATCTCTTTCTAACAGTGAATGGACTATTCCATTTCATCTCGTTGCAAAATCTTACCAAAACGGGAATATCAATCTGGTTGGATATCTAGTGCTGGATTTACCAAAAAAAACACTCTTTTTCTATAAATCAGGCACTGGATATCTGATCAGATTAATATTCCGGTATATTACCAGTAGTTACAAATGTGACGGTAGTTACCATGCTCTAAATAGTACTAAATTTATTCACTATCCAAATATAAACTCTTTTACACTTTGTTTTTTTGAAATTGATTTAATGTCAGCTCATCATCAGATAAAAGTTCATACTGATAATGTCCTAGAAACTGCTGTCAATGCACCTTCAAGACTGTTTGAATATTATTATGTCTTTTAATTTAAAAAATGCAGCAGCAACAATCTTCGCTAATAAAATGGAGTAGGATTTCTCATCAATAAGGACCTCAAAGACAATGTAACCAGCTTCAAAGCCGTCTCTGACCGAGTAGCTAACGTCACAATACAACTTTCAAAATGATACAAACTCAATATAATCCAAGTCTACGCTCTCACTTCACAATCAACCCAAGAGGAAATAGACAACTTCTATGATGACTTGAACTCCCTACTCCAAGACACCAGAAAACACTTCCATGTTATCATGGGAGACTTCAACGCACAGGTAGGACAAGGAAATGAAGATTGTGTCGGCAAATTTGGATACAAAGTACAGAACGAGAGAGGAGAAGATCTTGTAAACTTTGCAACGGCTAACGGATTCAAAATCATGAACACCTTCTTCAAGAAGAGACCCAATCATGAAACAAAGAATGAAATAGACTACAAAAAACGATATCGTCAAGGACATCCAAGTTCTGAATCAAGTCAATGTAGGCAGCAACCACAGAATGGTACAATGTAAAATACAAGTAAACACCAATAAAGAACACAGGAAAATGTTCCATGCTAAACCGTAACCCGTAATCATACCAAAAGAGGACGCTCAATCTTTCAAACTCAAACTAAAAAACAGATTTAGAATTCTTACTGAACAAGATGACACAACCATCAACGAACTAAACAACAAAATGACAGCATCTATAATAGAAGTTGCCACTATATTCAAACCAATGAGCCCATAACCCATTAGTAAAATCTCAGACGAAACCAGAAATCTTATGGAAGAACACAGAAACCTCATGCCACCGACAAAAAGAGAGAAAATTAAAGAGGCCAAACTAAATAAATTAATCAAGAAAAAATGAAGAGAAAACAGAAGAAGATACAAGACGGCAATCATCAAATCAACTCTTGAAAAAGGTTGGGGCTTCAAAGCTATAAACTCAGGACGAAAGCAAATAACCAGCATACTTGAGGAAAATGGAAACCTAACAATAGATAGAGACAGGATTGTCGAACATGCCAAAGAATTTTACCAAAAACTTCATTCATCCAAACAAGGATTACAAAACAATGAAAAGAATATGCAAGACGTGAGCAATCAACTTGAGGACTTCCCAAAAATAACCCCGTGGGAGGTGAAAGAAGCCATTAAACAGGTGAAGAAAGGAACTGACCTGGACCAGACAACATCACCATCGACCTACACCGAAAAGCGGGTAAAATCATCACTAGGAAACTGGCCGTCCTTTTCAAATTGTGTCAGTAAAGTCCCAGATGATTGGAACACAGCTATCATAATGCTTTTATATAAAAAGGAGACCCAAAAGACCTCAACAACTACATGCCTATAAGCCTACTCAAATGCGTATACAAACTTTTCACAAAAATCATCACCAATCGAACCACAAAAACACTTGATGAAAACCAACCACGAGAGCAAGCTGGCTTTAGAAGAAGCTACTCGACCATGGACCACCTGCATTCGATATTTAACTGAAAGAAAAAGCAGCAGAATATAAACTACCACTCGCCGTAGCATTTATCAACTTCAAAAAGGCATTTGACTCAGTAGAAATCCCTAAGGTCATGGATGCCATCACTGGACAAGGTGTAGATCCAGTATATGTCGAAGTGCTGAAACATACAATCACAGCAGCTCCTTTATCAGGCTATATAAAGACTTGGACCCCTCTCAGCTCCAGAAAGTAAGACAAGGTGATACCAGCTCACCCAAACTCTTCACAGCCTACTTCGAGATGATCTTCCGAAACCTGGACTGGGAGAATGGAGGGATCAAAATAGACGGCAAATATCTGAGCAACCTCAGATTTGCAGATGACATTGCCCTTTTCGCAAAGAACCTGCACAACCTCCAACTAATGATAGATGAACTAAATGAAGAGAGCAAGAAAGTTGGCCTACACATGAACTTCAGCAAGACGAAGATCATGTGCAACAACCACATCGGGGATAAAAATACTAAGATCAAAATCGAAGACACAGAACTGGAGAAAGTAGATCACTACATCTACCGAGGACAATGAATCTCCATGAGACCCTCAAAAGAAGAAGAAATCAAGCGAAGAATCACCCTAAGATGGCAAAAATAAGAAGATCCCATTAATCCTAAAAAGAAGGGTGTTCAAACATTGCATCCTCCCAATAGTCACATGAGACAGATCCACAAATTGAGAACCATGCAATGTACACATGAAAGAATTATGCTGGGCCTCACATGGAGAGACCACAAAACAGCACAGTACATCCGAGAAAAGACAAGAGTCAGTGACATCATAGAATCCGTTAAAAAGCTCAAATGGCAGTGGGCTGGCCATGTCGCACGAATGTTGGACAACCGATGGACATCCCGACTCATGACATGGATCCCCTAGGATCACATGCAGAACTGAGGCTGGCAGAATACTAGAATATATGCCTGAGAGACAAGCTAGACAAATTCAGAAAGTACTGTCTCAGCGAAGCCCATGATAGAGAAGTGTGGTGAATCTTGACGGACATTGAAAGACTGATGATGATGATGATGATGATGATGATCGATCTATTTAGACTAGGGGTTCTTAACCCTTTTGGTATCACTACCCAATTCCAAACGGAAAATTTTACCACCATGTACCTTCATAGTAAATATTCAAAAGGATACAAAAGAATTTTCAACTCTTACAAAACAAAAAAATGAACATCTTTCATATTACAAGATTATTTAATGAGAATAATGTGAAGTAGTAACATCAAATGTTTAGCACATGCATAATATTTTTAGATATCATCAATGCGATCCCTGGTGTCTGGTACAACGCAGCTAGTGCAGACTTATTGGATTTGAAATTAGTCATCTTTAACCAAAAGTCAGCTTTTTTGGTTACATTCAGCCTATTTTTACTATTAGATAGCAAAATATTCATATGGCTGAAATTAGCTTCTACCAAAGAGGGAGTTGGGAAGATTTTTTTTCTAGATTGGAGAAAGAATTCGATATACTTTGATGATACCATAAGCCTTATTTGCTGTAAAGCCAATATCACATTGTAGCATCATTGTCATTTTGTTACCATTAATTCTTCCAGCACATTGTCTTCGCAATCGATTACTCAGACTTCAAATAGTTATGCAATGGTTGCAAATAGTCATAATAGGTAATTATATCCTTATCAACCAATTCATCTTTCATGCTATCCAATCATTGAAATTGATGGAGTGGACATCTGGAAATTTTCATCTAATATAGTGCCAATTTGACAACCGTTATACTCTAGTTTGGTACAAAAGCTTCACAGTCATTGTCATCATTATCAAGGCAACATTTGATAGAAAATTCAATCAGGCAAAGATTTTGATTTTAGTTAGTCCAGCGTCTTGATAAATATGTACCATGTACCTACCTACAGAGAATGAAAAACAGATGTATGCATATCCGAACAAATATTCACACATTTTTCTATTCACCAACATAAGGTGCAATATCAGAGAACTACTTGGTAAATCTATAATAGAAAAGGTTGCTGCAGACCCATTTTGTAGCATCACTTACAGACTTCAATACTCTTAATCCTACACTGCCCACCAAAATTTCAAAATGCCCAACATTTTTTTGCAAGTTTCTCACTGCCTGCTAAGGAGCTGAAACTCTCATTTAGACAATATGCTTGTATTTAGAGTTGATAGGAAAGCATATGAAAATGATATAGATGGAGTGTTTAAAATTTTAGATGCAAACAATTTTAGAATTTCTTTGTCAAAATGTAACTTTGATGTTTTTAATTTGGACTTTCTTAATTACCATGTGAGTGCAGAAGATACCCCCAAGAATCAAATAGTTTATGTATATTTTTCGATATGAGGCGTTTTTATAGTAAACTTATCAACAATTATGCCAGAATTGTACTACGTATATCTTAACATATGAGATTATTTCCCAAGTGTCCTTTTGATTTAAGTGACATTGAAAAAGATTCATTAGACAATATTGTACAATAACTTAGTAATGTAACTTCTTTAACCCACCCGTAAACTGAAATTGCAGACTATCAATTGGTCACTGACAGTAGTAAATATGCCACTTGTACAAAATTATACCAAGTGATACATGAGATATTTTTCCTTGTTAGTTTCTTTTCACTGCCTGAAATGACACTCCTCAATATATACTGGGTACATTTCTAACATTACACATTTTGTAACAAGTTTTTGCCATACGAATAGATGTCTGTGACTTGCCAGGAATTATTGCAGCGTAATCTATTCATGAAGAGATCAAATCTTTCACAAACCTCAAGAAGTTTCAGGAAATTATTCTAAAGTATTATGTGATATCTCCACTTCTTATCCTTGACCTTTTATGTCAAAAGCTTTGCATAAATCTTTTTTTGATAGCCCATATGCATTGTCCCATCCGGACGCTGACTTATCTATCAAGTTAGTTAAAGCCTGATGGTATTGGTCAACCATGGATAAATTTGTGAAAGAGTTTTGTGCCGAGCCTGTATCTTGCCAACAGTCAAAAATTAATAGGCGTACAAAATCTCCAATTAAAAATTTTGAATTATCTTCCCAATGGTTTTAAACTGTTCATAAGGATTAAGATCCATGTTTAAGCCCCTATAATATCTTTTGACATGTATAGACCATTCAACTCATTGGAGTCAGACTCAGCCACTAACTGAAATAACTGCAGAATCAGTAGATAAAGCTTTTGTGAATGCATACTGTACAAGGTTTGGAGTTCCACTCAATATCGTGATAAATAGGGGGAAGCCAGTTTGAAAGTGAGTTGTTTTTAGAACTATAAAAAATATAAGTTTTCATCGAAAAAACAACTGTTCATCACCCACAAAACAATTAAAACAACTACTATAGCCCATAAAGGATCATGGCTCTCAGTATTACCAATAGTACTCCTGGGTATTTTCAGTACACCTTCTCACCCTTTGTGCTGTAACTTGTTCATCAATATTAATTCCCCAGCTGTTGATCAGTCAATCTGATGCAATGAAAGATGATTCATTAAATAGTAGTTTGACAAAGAATTTGTAAAAAACCATGTTACAATTTGATCTCAACGACTTTTCTAAAGGAAATTCTCATACTCTACATAAGCCTTATGTCCCAAGCAAACTTTTGTCTTGTGGTAAGGTATGGCTTAGGGTGGAACATAGTAGAAAACCTTTGGAAGCACCTCATACAGGGCCTTACTAATTTCTAGAAGGTTCATCAAATCATTTCTTTATTGAGATGAATGATCGATTACATAATTAAGTATCAGTGGACAGACTGAAATCTTATGTTGAAACACTTTTATCTAAAAGTAATTTCTAAAATAGAAATGACAAAAATTCTGAGGATATTATTTCAAATAATGATAGTTTATGTATAGTTAAGAGTGATACCAGTATTCATAGGCAAACGTGAGAACACTTGTGATTTACAATTGACTATAGCTACTTCTAGTGATTCTGATATACCACACAACTTTATGGTCATGTCTACTCTGATATCTCCATCTCAGAAGACAAATGCACCCCAAGGAAAAAAAGCAACCTATATATTCAAACATTTCAACAAACTTTCAATTCATAAAAAATTTGAAAAATTCTCCAAAGTTTTGAAGCAGCAACAACACAAAAACAACTATTTTATAACTTGCCACCAAAAACAATCTCTCACACAAATGAAAGATTTGTTTACATTTGAACAACACACAAAAAATCTACTTGCTGGTAAAGTGCTAAGAACAAAAACGAAAAATGGACCAAAAACAACTAGAAAAAAAATGAAAATACTAAAAAAAAATGAAAAAGAAGAATCTCAAAAAGAAATGCTAAAAAATAGAAACAAAAAAAAGAAAATGAAAGAACATCATCAAGAAACAAAAAGAAAACTCAGGAATAATGTACTCCTTATATGTGCATTTGACACAGCAATAAATATACGCAAAAATTGAAATGCTCCTTTGTTTCCAATCAAAGTTATTTTTCCGATTACAACAGGTTGCAAAATTTCAGTAATTTCAGATAAATTTTAAACAGCAATTTCAGAGGATCTGTCTTAACGAATGATATTAAAAGAAAAAAGAAAAAGGCACATATTGTTCCTCTACAATCCACAGAGTGAACCAAATCTTGTCTGCTCAACAAATCATTAACAAAAACATACACACTGCTCCTATGCTGTTCTCCTAAAATCAAAACAGTGTTGATCAAACCTCTTCAGAGAATATGTACAGATATGTAACTAGCCTGCAAATATGGCACTCATTTCATGGTTGCAACTCAAGCTTACTAGCTTGCATATTCGCTCCAATGGTCATAAATGTCTTTACAGAAATGTCTCTATGCACAGAAATGTTTACTCATTTGACGGTTCCAACTCAAGCCTACCAACTCATATTTTGCTCCAAAGTTCAGATTTTGAAACACTCAAATATTTTTTAGAAAAAGAAGGAAAAACAAGGTAAATAATAATTACTGATTAAAAAAATTAAAAACTGACTGAAGACCCAGCAGTTCAAATAAAAAAATCAAACAAAGCTCTTTAGAAATCATCACAATAGGATCCCATAAATTTGGCCCTCAGAATGGAGATTACAAGGTGATAAGAACCTCCACTAAGAAAGAAAAACAAATTAATAATAAAACGAATAAAACCAAAGAAGTATTTCACCATTAATTTCGCAAATATGGCAGCCATTATAGGTCAATAATATTGATTCTCAGCATATCCAGAAAACGTTTTCGAATTAACCCCAAATCAACCTACATACAAGATTATATCACGTGACCAATCCCAACTGACACATACACACAAGGACTCACAAACATATTCAGTTGAACACTTATGCACATAAAGGACTTCTCAAAAAGTCAACATTCCTTAATCAGGAAATATTTTTTTATTCCACTTCTATATTATAAGTGAATGTATCTGACCATTTTGAAACTTCACTTCTAGGTGGAGATGCATTGTGGCAAACATACATTTATAATCATGGATGGCATTCCTTCAGTAAGAATTACTACCCCTTAAAATAGTACTGACATTGCTGTAGATTTTAAAAACAGTCCCCAGACTTCCGGTAATCCTTTCGCTATAAAAAGCAAAGCTCAAACTCACTCACTTTCTTATTCCATCTCAATTTTCACTCTTTCCTACTCTGACCTGCAGGCACATTGTCTGAAAGGATGCATGCTCTGAAGGGACAATGCCTTAATCTTTCTACTTGTATTGAATCAAAATGTAAGTACTCCTTGATTTAACATTTCACACATACTCTTTTACCATCATAAGCAACACCAAAACATACAAGGACACATACAAAGACATTTAACAAAAATGTTTTCTTGTTTGTTGCAAAATGAATAAATACTTAACTTCCTTAAAGTTTCATTTCCATCTTTGTTACGATTTCACATAAGTATATGACACAAGATTAACATTTTAAGGTAAATAAACAGTCATTTTTAAGACTTTAAAAATGAAACCCCTTCAAAAATTCAATGAATGAGAATTTCAAGGATTCCAATGGAAACACAGTATGCACTTGATTTCTCTTCTGAAACAAACATCACATTGCAGGTGTACAACATGGTTTACAGAGAACAGCATCAACATTAATTTTTTTTCTGAGTTCTTGAAGATTCAATTTGTTTGTTCACGCAGTTTATATTTTAAATTTAAAAAAAGATTCTCTTTTATTGTACTTTTATTAAGAAATGTTAATCAATTACAGAACAGCGTAAAAATTATTTCAGCTAAATTTTCAGGTTCACATTTTGATTGCTTTCCATTGTACCATGGAGATATAAAGTTTATTTATATTTCTAAGATTCTACGGACTGTTAAGAAGTGTTCTGAATGGAACCCCACAGTTCTCGAGGCCAGCGCAAAATGCATCAATAAAAGTAAAAATGAATAGCATGGTTTCCTGTTGAGAATATCACAATGAAGATTTCCATATCTGTATATCATATGGTAAAACTTACAAATCTGAAAAAATTATCACAAGGTAATATAAGCATATTGTGGGGCAGCTTTGCTAAATGATTGTGCGTTTTATGATAGAAATATCTCATTTGGTGCTCTTATAGCCAAAGGCATTCCAAAAACAATTTGGACATTGACCCATCATGAATTTTCAGTATGTTACCCATGGCAGTCATTAAAAAATTTTTAGAGCTAGCCGTTGCAATGGACTCAGGGTCTACAGCAAGAAGATGAGCTTTGGTTGGCAATTAAAACTAGAAAGATTTTTCAATACCAACCATCCCTGAAATTGCTGCAGTGCTAAGCCCTTACAAAGCATTTCCACTGGTCCATGCATTGACAGGCTGTGACACTATCTCAAGCTTCTTTGGCCACTAGAAAAAGACTGCATGGGTTTTATTGCAGCCAGCCACGGCCACTACCTTGAATTTTTGATGACTTGCATGTATTATCCAAATGGCAATTACCATGAACTAAGTATGGTAACAATTTCACTTAATTGTTCTAAATATCATTTTATATAAATTGTTGAGCTAGTTTTTTCTGAATTTGTCTAGCTCATCATCTCATCTTATTTTCTGTCAGCCACAATTTTGCATGTGATTTCTGAGGATCCATACTGTGAGTAGTGATATTCTTTAACATGTCCATTGTTTGATATTCTTTAACATGTCCAGCCCATTGCCATTTGAGTTTTCTAATGGCTTTTAAGATATCTTGGACTCCTGTCCTCTCTCTAATTTACAATGCTGTTAATTCTCTCAAGTGCATTTTGCATGACTCTCAGTTTGAGGGTCAATCTTCTAGTTAGGTTCCATGTTCCAGCTCCATCGTTGACCATCAGGAGGATGAATTGGTTGCATATCCTTCTTCTTAGGACAAATAGGATTTTCTTGTTCTTGGAAGCTTACCAACCTAGAGTGATTCTTTGCTTATTTTTTTTTTCTTTTGAGGATTTCATGGAGATCTGTAGATGTAGTGTTCTACTTTCTTCAGTGCTGCACTCTTGATTTTGATCATTGTGCTTTTGTTGTACATGAAATTTGTTTTGCTGAAGTTCATGCAGAGACCAACTTCCTTGCTTTCTTCATTCAGTTTGTCTGGCATTACTTGTTGATTGCAAATGTTCTTAGCAAAGAGTACAATGTCAACAAAGCTGAGATTACTTACATATTTGCCATCTATTCAATTCCTTTGTGTTCCCAGTCTAGGTTTTTGAATAGTATATCATATTTTTAAAATTTAGGGTTAATCAAATTTTTCAGGTTATGGAAAACAACTATGTGGTATAACAAAAATGACTTATTTGAAATAAAGTATTTGTATTGTTATACATGCATACGCCAGAGTTATTACTGAAAATCTTGAATAGAAAAGATACAATTTTTCCAATATTCTCAGATGCAAGAACATGGCTCTTTCAAATAAAAATATTACACTAAACCATGTCATGACTTGTAAGTTAACATTTTCTAAATTTGTCAATAAAAAAGTCCATGATCTATTTAATATAATAACATAGTCAGTCATAGTTAGACAATAAGAAAAGTGAGGGGTGCTAAATGTATTAAGTATTTATTGAATCACTATCGCTTCACAAATCACCAAGCTAGTGGACTACAGATTTCTCTCTCCTTGCTCGTTTGTGTGCATGTGTCTCTGGCTGCTCCTGTGTCACATTTTTAGGGCTACAACCTTGAAAATTTGCATGAGTACACTAGGTATTGTGAGAAAAAGTTGTTTTTTTTCTCTCAAAAAAGCTTTTTTTAGTTTCAAAGTCATTTTGGACCAACAATGCCCAAATCTTTTGATGGTATCTTTTAAATAGTTGTAGATGATAGATCTATTTTTCTGAAATAATTTTTTAGATGATTTGTTAGATATTTAGTTCCAGTACACACACATGCTACTGTGATTCACTTATGCAATGTACACATATATATTATTTATGCTTTTCACAAAGAAATAATGATAAAGTTCTGTATTGCTATTTATATATGGACCCTATCAATATCTTGGGCCCTAAGCTGTGGTTTACTTCATGTATAGGCTAATCCAGGCCCGAATAAAATCCCTATTAAATTTATAAATAAAACTTTTTGTGATTCAGTCTGAATTTCTGAAATGGAGAGAGGAGATGTACATACAGAGAACAACATTCAGTGACAGACAATACAATAAAATGTATGTTTTTTATTGATATCTGATTTACACCAGCTGTGGAATAAACCAGATATTGTTTAGACATTCAAAGCTTTGCATAAAGACACATTTTGTTGATATTAGTTTAGATTCTCTACAGTGAAGTTTTATTCATCAACAGAATAAGAATGATTTACCAGCAAATAGAACTTCTGATAAGAATTAAAATTAAAAAAAATGAAATTGAAAAATAATATCAGTGAACCACTAGCTGAGTTTAACAGATCTTTAAGAACTAATTTTTTTTTAATTTTCAGGACAGTGTCTCTCATACATTAAAACAAAAATATTTAAAGAATACTTTTGAGGAGACAATAGGGCCAATGGCACTTGGAAAAAAAGTAATGAAGAAATTTATTAGCAAAGTTCCCAAAATGCCATGATGGTTGGTATTTTTCTTTTTTGTGAATTGTATTTGTATTAATTTTTATAAGTCTAATTTATAGTGGCCTAAAAAGTTTGTTCAGACTTTATAATTAGATGGCACCAGAAGAAATTCAGTTTTGATAAACTTCAATCAAAAAGATTTCTTTTAACGAATGTGGCAACTGTCATGACAGTATTTGAAAAAATCCATCAGGATCTGTTAGAATTTGTCTATTTTTGTTTATAGAATCTAAATTGAAAATGTAAGAAAATAAGCAACATTTTCGACATATTGTGCTTTTCTTAAAAAAGGTAAAAATATAACTGTCAAAAGTGGTTTACAAAAATTCATGCTGAAGATTACACACTGATTGATGCTCCATTGTCAAGCAGACTAGTGAAATGGATAGCAATCAAATCAAGACATTACTTGTGAATAATCAGTATTTTATGACATGGAAGGTAGCTAACTTACTAAAAATATCCAAATCAAGCCTTGAGAATCACTGCCACCAGCTTGGTTATGTTAGTTACTTTGATGAGTGGCTTCCACATGCATCATTCACTATATAAATGTAACAAAAATGTTTCTAATATAAATAAATTTTAAGGGTTATGAAAAGTGGATACTTTACAAAATTGTGGAATACAAGAGATTGTGTGTCAAGCTAAATGAAACGCTATGAACAGTAACAAAGGACAGTCTTCAACTAAGAAGGTGATGCTATATATATATATATATATATATATATATATATATATATATATATATATATATATATATATATATATATGTGTGTGTGTGTGTGTGCGTATAATGAGATGGAAAGGAAGTTCTCTACTATGAGCTCCTTTCAGAGAACCAAGCAATTGATTTGAACAAGCACTGCTCCCAATTAAATTAGACCAATTAAAGTATCTTTCCAGAATTAGTTGAGAGAGTAATATTTGATCCGGATAACAAGGCTAGATCACATATTTATTTAGTGACTTGCAGAAAATTGTTTAGCTTGGCCTGTAAGTTTTGACTCATCCGTTGTATTCATCAGATATTAAACAGACATTATAAAACAGTTTACCATTTATTTCTGTCTTTACAGAATTTTGTTAATGAAAAAAATATCAATTACTATGATGATAGTAAAATGTATCTAGAGCAATTCTTTGCTGAGAAAGATAGAAATGTTGTGAGGATGGAATTATGAAGTTATATGAAAGATGAGTGAAGAAATAGGAACAAAATAGTAAATATATTATTCAATAAAGTCAACGCTGAATATAGAAAAGTTTATTTATTTTTTAACTTTTTAGCCACCCAATTGCTAATATGATTTTTTCACTTTAATTCTATGTTTGACTTTTTGATCTCTTTTCTTCTTCCCTCAACTGTTTCCTCTCTATTTCTCTCTAATTTGTTCATGAGGTGACAATATGGCTGATTAAAGCAAGTACATATACCCAAGTTGGAAAAAAGTTTCCAGATAATGAAGTTTCAAATACTGTGATACTCAAACATTATAGCTGGATTTCTCCATTAATATAAGTTATTTTTTTTTTTAAATATTTACTTTCTCGCAGGCACTGTACTATTGTCACTAAAAAATAATAATTATCTTTTGTGAAAAATGTCAATGACTAAATTCCGATAGATTACATTGCAATAGACAAAAAAAAATAATATATTCTGCTATAAATACAGACATTTTAACAATAAAAGATTTCAGCAATTTTTAAAGCAATAATAACTGAAATTTAGCAAAAATTTCAGTTTCACAACCCATGAAGTGTTTTTAGATGGTAATCTATACAGGGTTTGAATTTTTTTTTAGTATTACTTTGGATATAAGTTAATTTGTGTGGATGAAGTCATATGGAGAACTGTTTGTAAATATGACCAGAGACAAAATATTTTGAAAAATCATTTGAAAAATACTTGAAAGAAAATGTTGATACTACTCCCATCAGTTGTACAAAATCTAGTATGCATCATTGGAATATCAGATTTTAAAATTTGACTTGTTCATCATCAAAACAATTTCATATCTTGTACTAGAAAAATGCATTTTCATAGATAAATGCTCCAGGACACAAAACATAAATGGTAAAGCAAAACACAAATGGAAAAAAAAACTTGCACATGTCAAGTTAACATTGTTTGCATCACATCACCAAGCTAAGAAAAGTTGTAGAATATCCGATGATGAAGTAGGTAAACAAAAATGGGCTCAGCCAGCATGACACAGTCTAAGCAAAGTCAACTTGACTAACTAGTCTATTCAGAAATGGGAAAAAGTGAAAACAGGAAGGAAAATCAAAAGCCCATTTCGTAAGAAATAAACCTGCAAATAGTAATCCAAGTCTCCTTTAATGAATACTTAGCAAAACATCTTGCTCCAACCAGTTGAAATAAAGGCTAAGGGAGAGCAAGAGAAAAGTCTCTTTTATCCCCCACCCTTTTACTTTGCTTACTACATTCCATCCTTAAGACAAATTCGACTGCAATGTTGTCATAGCAACAGGTAACAGGAATTAGCACTCAGGGTAAACTGACCTCACGTATTAGAGAAAGTTAGATAAATTCATTATTTCAAGTTTGACAGATTTATTCTCATGTTCAAGGTTTCAAAACTGAATAAATAGTAAAATAACTTGAAAATAATGTATTTTGAAAAATGAAGAAAAATGAATGAGAGAAAAAAATCAGAGAGTAGTATTATTATTTAAGCAACAGAAAATATCAAAACTGAGTCACTACTTTTCTGTAAAATCAAGAGTAAATAAAGTTATATAATGGAATTAAATTATTCATGATTACTTTTGTTTACATTTGATTTTGATTTTACTTGGAATTTTTTTTCAACTGAATGGGACTTATAGAACCAAATTTATCTGAAACATCAATTCATATTCTGTAAATTTCAAAGAATTTTATATTATAAAAGAATAAAAATAAAAACTCACACTAATTTGATAGTTTTACTCCTTGTGTATACATGTAATAACAGTTTTCTTGTTAGCAAATTGTACAAGTAATAAATGAGTAGTCAGAAAAAAAGAAACATTTGAGACAGAAATAATTCAATAGGAGAAATACAAAAAGACTGCATCATCTATCATCATTGTCAACTATAATTATCAAGTAGTAAAAGTATAATTAACCTAAGATACAACACAGATCACATAATTCTTTTTCTTGTTTAGTGCAATCACTATCTTCTTCAATGAGGCATATATAAAATATGCCTGAACTTTGGCAACTCTTCTGCTACATGTGTATGTTGGCATAGCAGGATATTATAATCAAAATCAATAGAGTAGGCCAATATCATAGCATATGCAAGTTTTTTCTTATCTGCAATGCTGCAAACTATACTAATGATACTGATTAAACTAATACTGATCATGAGACAAACTCGGATTGTTGATAGCAGACAACTTAAATTGACTAACATCAACATGAAAAGATAAAAAATGTTCTAAATGGCTAATGTCAAAATTATTGATTTATATTTATATAAATCCCAAACTAATGCTTGCTTGGCTATTACAATCCTTCAGAGGATAAATTCAATGCTTGCTGTGTCTATATATATTATTTGTAAGAGATGATGATGAAAATAGTATTCCATAGAAAATTTTAATTTTAAATCCAACATTAATTGAGATTAATGCAATCACTGTAACTAGCTGAAAACCTTACCAATGGACAAAACTTGCGGATAGTTCCTGTTAAAGGACTAAATAGGGCCTTTGGTCCTAATAAAAGATGAAAATGTTTTTTTTTCAGGTGTACCTTGATTCTATAACACTTCTGGCTACAATGCAGCATTTTGGCTACTTAGAGCTTACATATAGATGAACAGAATCAGACTTGGTATAATTTAGATGGATAAATATAGAGAAATCAGATGATTATCATTAGGGAGAGTTTGAATGCAGACCCCACGTTATTTTTCTTTCTTTCTTTCATTTTTAAAATCTAATATGTGGAAAAAATGTTCCATGATCACATTGGAAACCAGAGAAAATTTGATGCTCATAGGCTTGGATGATTTTGAGTTTTGCTTACACAGATGGACTGAGTTTTGGTGAATTGGCATAATTGTACATCTTTGGTAAGCGTGAATGCAATCCGACCAATATAAGGAACCACTATAGTAAAGTAATCACATTGTAAATCAAATCCCCCACTAAAAACTCATTTTGAAGAGGAATTTTCAAGAACTGACATGCTAAAACTTGTTCAAGGGTCTGATTAATTTTGTGGCCATAACTAAAAAAATCAGATGGTCTGCTGATATGCGAACTGCTAATGCCAAAGGTAAGCACATGAATTCTAATTTTCTTTTAAAATGATACTTTTGAGGGTTGTGAGAGGGGCTACCAAGCCTGCCGGATAGTGTGCACAACCTCAACCCCTCCTCCCTTATTTAATTTAATATTTAGACATTTTTTTCCTGTTTCGTTATATTTGAAGATTTTTTTTCATCATGCAATGCTATACATCCCAGCTAGTATATCTATATTTGCTGTATGGTGTCAGAGTCATCATTTGACATTTGAAGGCATCAAACT
>CAUOPZ010000499.1:5000-10000 GCA_963457665.1 Thysanoteuthis rhombus
CTTGCTGGGAGACGGGCACGAATTATTTAGCAAGGTACGATGGAAAAATTGAAACTTTTTCAACTGCTAAAATGAAGTCCCCAGACTAACTAAAATTGCCGCAAGTTTAGATGAGTACATAATTTTCTTGATTTATTGTTCATTTCCTCATTGTTCTGTGATAATCTTTAATGCCTGCCTATTCATCCAACTCTGTATTACATGCTTGTAAATGTCCTATGCGTCGAATCGTTGGTAAAAATAGCAAAAAAAAAAAAAAAAAAAAAAAAGAAAAAAGTCTCCCCTAAATGCCGAAATCTAAATATCTAAAAGTTAAACTGAAAAAAAAAAAAAAAAAGAAAAATCTCTAAATGTGCACCAATTCTGTATATTCCAAAGAACCCTAAATCCCCTCCCCCGAAATTAACCATAAATCTACAAGGAAAAAAAAAGAAAGAACCCTCCCCCAAATGCCGAAATCTAAATATCTAAAAGCTAAACTGACCCTATACTCCCCCCCCCCCACTACCTCGACCTAACTTTGACTTGCCATAAAAAACAAACGAATGTAGGGTTGGATATATGAAGGCTGTATCTATTGTCAGTAGTAAATTCTTGCTGGGAGACGGGCACGAATTATTTAGCAAGGTACGATGGAAAAATTGAAACTTTTTCAACTGCTAAAATGAAGTCCCCAGACTAACTAAAATTGCCGCAAGTTTAGATGAGTACATAATTTTCTTGATTTATTGTTCATTTCCTCATTGTTCTGTGATAATCTTTAATGCCTGCCTATTCATCCAACTCTGTATTACATGCTTGTAAATGTCCTATGCGTCGAATCGTTGGTAAAAATAGCAAAAAAAAAAAAAAAAAAAAGAGAAAAAAAAAAAAGAAAAAGTCTCCCCTAAATGCCGAAATCTAAATATCTAAAAGTTAAACTGAAAAAAAAAAAAAAAAAAGAAAAATCTCTAAATGTGCACCAATTCTGTATATTCCAAAGAACCCTAAATCCCCTCCCCCGAAATTAACCATAAATCTACAAGGAAAAAAAAAGAAAGAACCCTCCCCCAAATGCCGAAATCTAAATATCTAAAAGCTAAACTGACCCTATACTCCCCCCCCCCCACTACCTCGACCTAACTTTGACTTGCCATAAAAAACAAACGAATGTAGGGTTGGATATATGAAGGCTGTATCTATTGTCAGTAGTAAATTCTTGCTGGGAGACGGGCACGAATTATTTAGCAAGGTACGATGGAAAAATTGAAACTTTTTCAACTGCTAAAATGAAGTCCCCAGACTAACTAAAATTGCCGCAAGTTTAGATGAGTACATAATTTTCTTGATTTATTGTTCATTTCCTCATTGTTCTGTGATAATCTTTAATGCCTGCCTATTCATCCAACTCTGTATTACATGCTTGTAAATGTCCTATGCGTCGAATCGTTGGTAAAAATAGCAAAAAAAAAAAAAAAAAAAGAGAAAAAAAAAAAAAAGAAAAAGTCTCCCCTAAATGCCGAAATCTAAATATCTAAAAGTTAAACTGAAAAAAAAAAAAAAAAAGAAAAATCTCTAAATGTGCACCAATTCTGTATATTCCAAAGAACCCTAAATCCCCTCCCCCGAAATTAACCATAAATCTACAAGGAAAAAAAAAGAAAGAACCCTCCCCCAAATGCCGAAATCTAAATATCTAAAAGCTAAACTGACCCTATACTCCCCCCCCCCACTACCTCGACCTAACTTTGACTTGCCATAAAAAACAAACGAATGTAGGGTTGGATATATGAAGGCTGTATCTATTGTCAGTAGTAAATTCTTGCTGGGAGACGGGCACGAATTATTTAGCAAGGTACGATGGAAAAATTGAAACTTTTTCAACTGCTAAAATGAAGTCCCCAGACTAACTAAAATTGCCGCAAGTTTAGATGAGTACATAATTTTCTTGATTTATTGTTCATTTCCTCATTGTTCTGTGATAATCTTTAATGCCTGCCTATTCATCCAACTCTGTATTACATGCTTGTAAATGTCCTATGCGTCGAATCGTTGGTAAAAATAGCAAAAAAAAAAAAAAAAAAAAAGAGAAAAAAAAAAAAGAAAAAGTCTCCCCTAAATGCCGAAATCTAAATATCTAAAAGTTAAACTGAAAAAAAAAAAAAAAAAAGAAAAATCTCTAAATGTGCACCAATTCTGTATATTCCAAAGAACCCTAAATCCCCTCCCCCGAAATTAACCATAAATCTACAAGGAAAAAAAAAGAAAGAACCCTCCCCCAAATGCCGAAATCTAAATATCTAAAAGCTAAACTGACCCTATACTCCCCCCCCCCCACTACCTCGACCTAACTTTGACTTGCCATAAAAAACAAACGAATGTAGGGTTGGATATATGAAGGCTGTATCTATTGTCAGTAGTAAATTCTTGCTGGGAGACGGGCACGAATTATTTAGCAAGGTACGATGGAAAAATTGAAACTTTTTCAACTGCTAAAATGAAGTCCCCAGACTAACTAAAATTGCCGCAAGTTTAGATGAGTACATAATTTTCTTGATTTATTGTTCATTTCCTCATTGTTCTGTGATAATCTTTAATGCCTGCCTATTCATCCAACTCTGTATTACATGCTTGTAAATGTCCTATGCGTCGAATCGTTGGTAAAAATAGCGAAAAAAAAAAAAAAAAAGAGAAAAAAAAAAAAGAAAAAGTCTCCCCTAAATGCCGAAATCTAAATATCTAAAAGTTAAACTGAAAAAAAAAAAAAAAAAGAAAAATCTCTAAATGTGCACCAATTCTGTATATTCCAAAGAACCCTAAATCCCCTCCCCCGAAATTAACCATAAATCTACAAGGAAAAAAAAAGAAAGAACCCTCCCCCAAATGCCGAAATCTAAATATCTAAAAGCTAAACTGACCCTATACCCCCCCCCCCACTACCTCGACCTAACTTTGACTTGCCATAAAAAACAAACGAATGTAGGGTTGGATATATGAAGGCTGTATCTATTGTCAGTAGTAAATTCTTGCTGGGAGACGGGCACGAATTATTTAGCAAGGTACGATGGAAAAATTGAAACTTTTTCAACTGCTAAAATGAAGTCCCCAGACTAACTAAAATTGCCGCAAGTTTAGATGAGTACATAATTTTCTTGATTTATTGTTCATTTCCTCATTGTTCTGTGATAATCTTTAATGCCTGCCTATTCATCCAACTCTGTATTACATGCTTGTAAATGTCCTATGCGTCGAATCGTTGGTAAAAATAGCAAAAAAAAAAAAAAAAAAAAAAAAAGTCTCCCCTAAATGCCGAAATCTAAATATCTAAAAGTTAAACTGAAAAAAAAAAAAAAAAAGAAAAATCTCTAAATGTGCACCAATTCTGTATATTCCAAAGAACCCTAAATCCCCTCCCCCGAAATTAACCATAAATCTACAAGGAAAAAAAAAGAAAGAACCCTCCCCCAAATGCCGAAATCTAAATATCTAAAAGCTAAACTGACCCTATACTCCCCCCCCCCACTACCTCGACCTAACTTTGACTTGCCATAAAAAACAAACGAATGTAGGGTTGGATATATGAAGGCTGTATCTATTGTCAGTAGTAAATTCTTGCTGGGAGACGGGCACGAATTATTTAGCAAGGTACGATGGAAAAATTGAAACTTTTTCAACTGCTAAAATGAAGTCCCCAGACTAACTAAAATTGCCGCAAGTTTAGATGAGTACATAATTTTCTTGATTTATTGTTCATTTCCTCATTGTTCTGTGATAATCTTTAATGCCTGCCTATTCATCCAACTCTGTATTACATGCTTGTAAATGTCCTATGCGTCGAATCGTTGGTAAAAATAGCAAAAAAAAAAAAAAAAAAAAGAGAAAAAAAAAAAAGAAAAAGTCTCCCCTAAATGCCGAAATCTAAATATCTAAAAGTTAAACTGAAAAAAAAAAAAAAAAAGAAAAATCTCTAAATGTGCACCAATTCTGTATATTCCAAAGAACCCTAAATCCCCTCCCCCGAAATTAACCATAAATCTACAAGGAAAAAAAAAGAAAGAACCCTCCCCCAAATGCCGAAATCTAAATATCTAAAAGCTAAACTGACCCTATACCCCCCCCCCCCCCACTACCTCGACCTAACTTTGACTTGCCATAAAAAACAAACGAATGTAGGGTTGGATATATGAAGGCTGTATCTATTGTCAGTAGTAAATTCTTGCTGGGAGACGGGCACGAATTATTTAGCAAGGTACGATGGAAAAATTGAAACTTTTTCAACTGCTAAAATGAAGTCCCCAGACTAAAGATGCTGTTGCAACCTTTTTTATTAATCTAACCTCTGTGGACTTTATCTAAGTTAAAAACTTATTATATAAGGGAGAGGTATCCTCCAAGCTGTCCCCACCGGAATTTGCATCCAACTCACTTCGAAAATTGATCCGATCTTTTTTTTTTTTTTTTTTTTTTTTTTTTTTTTTTCAATCGAACCGTGGTGCTCCGAACATCCACTTTCGTTTCACAAGAACAGTTTGGATGTGTATCAAGAGCCGGTGGAGCTCTTTTGCCACTGACCCGCAGTGGACAATCCACCAGACCCCCTGCCAACACGTCCTGGGCCAGCGTGGCAGGGCATGGCCCATTACTCCCCATGATTTGCACACCAAATATTATATCGGCCGTTCCTGCTGGGACCTCGGTACCAAAAGGCCCAGCCATATCACTTGCTTTGGGTGGGGGTGATATGCTCCAAGGGCGACTACCCAAAAACTACACCAAGAGTACGTCAGTTCCTGCTGGGTCATCGGCCCCAAAAGACTCAGCCACATCACTTACTTTGGGTAGGGGTGATGTGCTCCGAAAGCGACTACCCAAATCCTTCACCAAGGGACCATCTGTCCCTACTGAGTCACCGCAGAAACAACGACCATTTCAACAGAACTCTAAGACTATCAACAAGAAGACAAATTTATACATAGGCACATACAACGTCAGAACACTGTCAACTGACATGCACCTAACTG
>CAUOPZ010000499.1:15000-45000 GCA_963457665.1 Thysanoteuthis rhombus
GGATCATATTGATACACTCAGGAAATTTTACAGGGTTACATGTATGGCTTCTGCAGTAGGCTGTCACATACGATAGACTTTTGGTGAATTATGATAAACAGTCTGAAAAGTATTTTTGCCAAATTTATTCTCATTCATTCAACTAATCCATGTAAAACATAACATGTATCTATCTATCTATCTATCAAGAAATGAATGAGTTTCTTCTGATATAATGGTGAATCTAATAGTCAATATGGAAGCATGAAAGTATTTATTTGCATACAGGTTTTGAGTGATGTATTCATACTGTGAAATACCAATGCGGGCAGATTTTCCCTCTCAACAATGCTGCATACTCACATACAATTTTTCTTATTAACAGTCTGTAGATTCAACTACACACACACAAAACCCTCCCTATTTTCACTTCTTATACACAAATGATTTGAACTTTAGCACAAAGACATCTTGAAAAAAAACCCAAAAAACTCGCCGTCCTAGGGTAATGGAATCTTCTTGTTTTTGAAGGTTGAGCTTGCTCTGCCAAAAAATCGCCACCCTCGGGTGATTCTTTCCTTGATTTCTTCTTTTGAGGGTCTCATGGAGATTTGTTGTCTTATGTAGATGTAATGGTCTACTGTCTCAGTTCTGTGTCCTCAATTTTGATCTTGGTGTTCTTGTTTCAGACGTAGTAGTTGCATATGATCTTTGTCTTGCTGAAGTTTATGTGTAAGCTGACTTTCTGACTCTCTTTTTTTAGGTCATCTAGCTTTAGTTGGAGGTTGTGTTGGTTCTCTACAAAAAGGGCAATGTTGTCTGCAAATCTGAGGTTGTTCAGATATTTGCCGTCTATTTTGATTCCTTAATTCTCCCAATCTACTCTTCTGAAGATCATCTCGAGGCAGGCTGTGAAGAGTTTGGATGAGCTGTTATCACCTCGTCTTAACCCTTCTTGGAACTGAAAAGGTTCTGAGCCTGATAGAGGAACTGCTGTAACTCTATATGTTTCAGTACTTCGACATATACTGGATTAACATTGTGTAGAGTGATGGCCTACATGACCTTAGGGATTTCCATTGATTCGAAGGCTTTTTTGAAGTTGATATATGCTACAGTGAGTGGTAGCTTATATTCTGCTGCTTTCTTTTTCAGTTGATTTGTTGAGTGCAGCTGGTTCATGGTTGAGTAACTTGCCTAGTTGCTCTCGTGGTTGATTATCATCTAATGTTTGTGTGATTCAGCTGGTGATGATTTTTGTGAAAAGCTTGTACATGCAGTTGAGTGGGCTTATTGGTCTGTAGTTGTTGATCTTTTGGGTTTCCTTTTTTATATAAAAGCATTATAATTGCAGTGTTCCAATCATCTGGGACTTTACTTAGTTTTAAGCACAAGTTGTATAGGATGTATAGGATGGCCAGTTTCCTGGTGATGATTTTTTGTCTGGTCCAGGGGCCTTTCCTTTCTTCAACTGTTTGATGGCTTGTTTCACCTCCCACAAGGTTACTTCTGGTTAGTCCCCAAGTTGATTGCTTGCATCATGCATATCCTGTTCATTGTTTTGTAGTCCTTGTTTTGATGAATAGAATTTTTGGTAAAATTCTTTGGTACCTTTGACAATCCTGTTTATGTCTGTTGTTAGGTCTCCATTTTCCTAGAGTTTGCTGGTTATTTGCTTCTGTCCTGATTATAGCTTTGAAGCCCCGATCTTTTTTCAGAATCAGTTTGATGATTGCTGTTGTGTACCCCCGTCTGTCTTCCCTTTGTTTTTTTCCTGATTATTTTATTTAGCTCGGTCTCTTCAATTTTCTCCCATGTTGTTGGTGATTTGAGGTTTCTGCGTTTTTCCATAAGATTCTTGGTTTCATCTGAGATTTTACTAATGGTTTGTATGCTCGTTGATTTTGAACATAGGGACAACTTTGACTTCTATTATAGATGCTTTATTTTGTTGCTTAGTTTATTGATGTTGGTGTTGTTTTGTTCAGGTCAAGCTTGAATGATTGAGTGTATTCTTTTGGTATGTTTAGTGGTTGCCGTTTGGTGTGCGGTTTGAAGCCTGCTACATTGTCTTTGAGATCCTTATTGATGAGAAAGCCTACTCCACTTAGTGTTACTTTCTCTTTATCGTAGCTGTAAAGAAGATGTTGGCTCTTCAGTTTGATTATTTCTTCTCCGGGTTTGGGTAGTTGCTTTTGGAGCACATCACTCGCACCCAAGGCAAGTGATGTGGCTGGGCCTTTTGGGACCGAGGACCCAGCAGAAATGGCTGATATAACTTTCATTGTGCAAACCATGGGGAGTCTTGGGCCATGCCCTGCCACACAATGTGTTGGCAGGGGGTCTGGTGGATTGGTTACTGCTGATGTGGTTCAGTGGCTGTATATCTTTATTAAATTCAAAATAACATTAATTTGTATATGATGTGCATATTTTGATAATTGTGTCTAGTTTGGATTTGTTCAAGAGAGTTTGTTTAAACATCTCTTGGATGGTGCATAGGTATGTAATATCTAAACTGGCTAGTGTTTTTTTTTTTCTATATCAATGTTTTTTAATTCGTTGACTAGGTTTCTTGAGTTTTTGAATTGTGAGGGGTTAACTGAGGAGGCACGGATAAAATTTTTGTTGTAGCTTTTGCAATTTTTTTGGTGGTGCCGCCTGTACTTAATGTGATGGGTATCATTGGAACATTTGTTCTTCCTGTCTCGGGTAATCCATATAGTTGTGGCATTCAACAAGTGTAGACCATGTTTTGTTTGTGTTTTTATTGATTTTCTATATGTTTTGTTATCTTTTGTCTATGTAGGTATCAATATCCATAATAAGTATTCTGCCTCCTTTGTCTGAGGGTGTGATTAATATGTTCTTATTCTTTGCTATTTGTTTTAGTTTTTGAATATGTCTTCTTAGGATGGTTGTGACAGTTATGATTCCTTGGACGTAACCCTTGGTGAAATCCGTTTCTATTGGTCTCTAGTTTGTGTTGTTTTCATCTTGGCCAGTGGCGAAATTTAGACTGACAGTTTCTTGTATAGTACTAAATTTTGTGCTTGATAAGTTTTGTATGAGGTCTGTGTGTTTCCATTTTCTGTTGTTGTATAGGGATGTACGTTTGTGCATTCTTTATTCTTGTGTCCTATTTTGTTTTCTTCTATGTTGTGTACTATATGTCTAATGTTTCTTGCTTTCTTGAGAGTTGTTATTGCTTGGTGTCTGAATTCTTTGGCTATGGTTTTTAGGTATTTTGGGCCATATTTAAGATATATATGGTGTGATGTTTTTAAAATCCTGTGGGTGCTCATTGGGACAACTTCAGAGTTTTTTTTTTTTTTTTTTTTTGCTTCTTTGGGAGTAGGCTGATATCAGCAGCTCTTTTTATCTTCACTTAATTTTTCTTGTTACCATGTCAACAGTATGGTGAGAAAATGGATGAGGTTTATCTGACATAATGGCGAATTCGATAGGCAATTTCGAATCTTGATATTAAGAAAAATGGATTGTATCTAATTCTGTAGTACACGCCCCTCCTATAAAACATACCTGGGTATAAAAACACATTATACGTGAATCACCAATGCACAACATCATACACTTATATAAGTTACATTATGCATACAATTCCTTCAAAAACACTACATTGAACTACATACACACACACACACTTGAGACCCTTTTCCTTTTTCATTTTGCCTACATGAATCAGTTGAACTCAAACTCTGATAGATCCTTTAGCAAGGTTAAACATGACTCTATTAGTTTTGCAGAACAACTAGTATATTATTTTTCAAAAATTAGATTCAAATTATCCCATGACCTAGTAGGTTGTCTGGTTACTATGCTTGGTACTTCATGGCGTTTTATTTCAAATCATTGATCACACCTTCCCTAATATTTTGATTGATCATCCCCAACACAGCATGCTGCTGAAAGACATTGGTCACATGACGGTTTCTGTTGAGTGACCAACGAGACCTGTTTTATTTTGTTTTTGATTTTAACATTTCTTTGTCATAGTGATTGCTATTGCAATTTCCTTTTTCTCCTTTTCAGCACAATGACACAATCCAAAACCTCTTTCAATTCTTGGAGGCAATTTATCACAAACTGAAAATCCATTTGTCTCTGGATTTACTTTTCACTAAACTCGTAAGTTTTTCTCTTTTTTTTCTTTTTCTTTTTTAAGATTTTTCTTCTGCCAACAAAGTTGAAGGCAGTATATGTAGTCACTTGTGTCTGTTCATTTACAAAAGCTTGACTTATCCTGGGAGGGTGAACCATGGGCTTAAGAAGAATTGATTAAATCATGGAGCAAATCCTAGAATCTTTTTACCCTTTCCTCTCCTGCATTGTAGCTATATATGAACTGATATTCAAACGGTTTTTAGTGATAATGGAAGTGCCCTCTCTGAGCACTTTCTAATTATTTGCACTTTTCTTCATCAGTATTTTACAATATCTAATTTATGAAGACCTGTTGCTAAATGATGAAAGCTTGTCGCAAGAAAGGGGTAAATATTATAAAGAGAGTGCACAAAGGTTATATAATTTGAACTAATCTAAATTGAAAAGTTTACTTATATTGACTGTTGAGCCAAATTAGGATCCACTTGGTTGCTTAACATTTTAAAAATTTCCTTTTTATTTGTGAAAATGATACAATACATTTCTAGGGACCCATTTTCTGTTGCTTTTCATTTTTTAAAGACAGAAAACTGAAATTGTTAAAAAATCACTTTACTTCTATAGACTTGTTATGATAGTGTAAAATGAATGTAATTGGTAATCAGCAGGTAGGTAATTCATATATGTAAATATATTCGGGTTAACCTTTGGCTAATAGAACTATACTTTTTGTATAGATTTATTGATATATGAGACAAAACTGTAACCCTCTGGATCACCCATTGAGAACAAATTAGTGCCATCTGATGTGAGAAGAATGAATAATTTTTTTCTAAGTTAGCACATTATAGTGATATCTTAGTACAATACTTCAGGCTGTTTTTGGCTGCTTAGTGATCACATGTATAGACAGAACCTGACTTTTAGTTTCAAATAGATTTAATATCCTTTTCTATGCTAAATTTTCCTTCCTTCTTTTCATAGCATAGTCACCAAAACCATTTGCTGCTACAAAAGGTGATCCAAAGTAAAGCCTTGGAAGATGATGACAAAATATTTTTGGAAAATTATATTTCTGAAACCAGAGAATCTGCAGATCTCAAGAAAGGCAGAGAGGCTCTTTTATGTTGGTAAGATTCATCTTCTCTAGATTAAACACATTCACAAATGCCAATATATTTTGTCTGACCACTGCAAGTTGTAAAAAGATATGCATAAACTTTGAGAGCAATTTTTTTCTTTGATTTATTGTTTTCATCTCTTATATTATCTTCATTTTGCTTTTGGTACATGACTTACATCTTTCACTATCATGTTGATACATTCTTCTTGATTATGAAATTTGTCTTTTCGAGACTAATTTCCTTACCTATAGATAAGGAAAGTGTGTTTGTTTCTTTTTGTCCCTCCCTCCCTAAGTTTTTTTTTTTTGGTCCCTTATTTAGTGTCTGGTAGCATTCAAGCTTTTAGTAAAACTTTTTAGTGATCCAACAAAAGGTGAGATGAATAACTTATTCATTAATCACTTTTTCCAATTTTTAAAAATTTTTGATCATTCCCAACACAGCATGATGTCAAAAGACATTGGTCACATGATGGTTTCTATGGAGTTACTAACTAGACCTGTTTCTGTTTTGTTTTCAGTGTCTATCCCCTTTTTGCCATCATCCTGCTGTATATGTGGTGCCTGTTCAGCCCGTTATCTGCAATGATTTTGATGAACCCTGCTTTCAGCCTCATCCGATTGATGATGAAATGTTACCTCCTCATGTTGGTTGGTCTGGTTGCCATTATAGTTTGGCATGTGTTACTCCTGCAACACCGAGCACGACAGGTTCTAGATTTCCTTCAACAGGCAGAAGCCTCAATCACACTTCAAAAGAAATCTTTGCGACTTATTCAAGAAGTTGAACTTGTGAGAAAAGGATTTACTTTGTAAGTATTAATTTGACATTATTTTCATTACATACTTGTGTGAATTTAAAGATACCAGTGGGGATTTGAGGTCCGGAATGGAATATGGATGATGTCAATGAAATATGTGAACTAGTCGCAAATTTCACTCCTTCATATCTATCTATTGCTAAAATGTTGATTCAAAACAAAAGGAGGTACATTTATTGTCATTATTGATGTTGCTATAAAATTATTGAACAATTTGACATCAAATTATTTAAAATTTCAAGATATTTCCCTTTTTCAAACGTTCATCATGAAGATCAAAAATTGCTTTAAAAATCAAGAAAAAAACAAAATGAATTATAACATTCAAATATATTGCTGTCAAGGTAACTATATATTTAAAACTTCAATCTTCTATGCATACTTTTATTAAGCTCGGAAGTTAATAGAACGGTGAAATGTGAGGGAATGTAATTCAAAGAGAATTAATCTGCTCAATTTTTATGTGAATAAGATATATAGCGAGTAAAATCCTGCACATATGTGATTGTAGAATGGTTTTTCATTTGAGTTATTTTTTTCTCTTTAATTTGATTTTTTTTTGTTTTTTATTGTATAATTACCATATCTATTCTTAAAATTATTTATTGTTTTAGTTTGTATCATTTCTGGATTTCTCTCTCTCTAGTGCACTACTGGTCACATTTTGGGGGCTACAACCTTGAAAAATTGCATGATTACCCCACTAGGCACCATCTATAAATGTATTTTTTTTTGTAATTCATTTATGCAGCTGCTACTATTATTATTCAGATATTCAAATCCTTCTTAATTGGAAAGAATTTTTGTCAGCTTTTCAAAGTCTGTTGTTGGACATATGTTCTCCCCTAAATTGATAAGATGTGAGGTACATGAATCTCTAACATCCAAAAATAATATTCAGCTTAAAACAGCATTGATGTCTTTGTTGTTGTTTGTTCCTGTATACTCCTTGTGGAGCAGGGGCTGTAACCACAGGATTAAACTGCCATCTCCTATAGTCGGATGGAGAAGTGAATTCATGCTTTTCCCAAGGGCATAAGTACAAAATGAACATGAGCTGTATGAACCGAAACTCGAATTCTCTTGATCTCCTTTGGATTCTTGAATAGAATGTGTTATATGTATCCTAGCCTCTGATGTTCAACCTTTTACATTCATTCTTTTACTTTTTGTATTTTTTTAGGGTGAGCTCTCAAATCTCCATGTCAAAGGCTGAAAATTCATCCCCTGTCAATCACCGACTCTGCCCAGAACTTCGGCATTTGCTCTTCTTGGCCTCACGTTCAAATATGTTGTCTTGTCGCAAATCAACAGGATTGCTCTTGGAACAGTATCCTCTATGAGAAATGATGTGGAATATTTTGCTTAATACTATAAATTCTATATGATTCTTCATGTATTTAGAAAGTAATATCAGATTAATTTTCTTACCACAATTTTTATGATTATTCTCAATTATAATTGTATTTTATTTGCTAACGTTGGTACCTTGTAAGCCAGTACTGCGTACTGCATGATACTTTGAGAGATGGATACCACCAGATATCTCCTTCCATTGTGTAAACTGATTATTGCTGTGCTTAAAACACCCAAAAGCAAAATGTTTACTATATCAACTGGCTGAAAATACTTACCGTCTAGTTATATGGAGCTTATGGTCATAAAACTTTGAGTTAAGTAGTGATACTCAGAGGTGTTACTCCAGTATGTACGATTTATATTGAGTACATGTCAGAATTACCATTTCTAATATAATTATATGTTTAGGCACAGTTATCCTTCTGATGATAATATCTGTTCTTATCTATCCAATGCTGAAGAGAAGCCGGCCTGAGTAAAGTTGTGATAAAAAGCCATTAAAAATTAAGATGAAGGTAAACAGTGTTTATCAAAATTGAATAATAATGATTTATGATACATCATCCACTAAAAATAAAAATAAATAATTGTAACTTTGGTTATTTATCAATTCTATCATAGAGCAGTATGTGATTGATATAGTTTAAAAATGTAATATTTTTTGATTGTACGAATACTAAAAAAAAATGAAACCCCTATAATGATAATGATAAATGCAGTGAATTTAAAAAATGAAGAATGATTTTAACTTGTTAAATTTGCTTAGTTTTAGTTATGTAAACAAAAAATCTACATTAATCATCATCATCATCATCATCATCATCATCATCAATCTTTTAGCGTCCGTCGTTGGACATAGACCTTCCCCAGGATTTGCCACACTTCCTTATCATGGGCGTCACGGAGCCAGTATTTCCTGAACTTGTCTAGTTCGTCTCTCCATCTAACACTTTGCCGGCCTCGGTTGGGTATGTGGTCTCGGGGGATCCATGTTGTGAGTTGCGATGTCCATCGATTGTCTGCCATTCTTGCAACATGGCCAGCCCACCGCCATTTGAGATTTTTAATGGATTCTATGATGTCCCTAAGTCTTGTCTTTTCTTGGATGTACTGTGCTGTCTTGTGGTCTCTCCAGCATTATTCTTTCATGTGCACGTTGCATGGATCTCAATTTACGGGTCTGTCTCTTGGTTAGGTTCCATGTTTCAGCGCCATAAGTGACTATTGGGAGGATGCATTGGTTATACACTCTTCTCTTTAGGATTAATGGGATCTTATTATTTTTGAAGGTTGAGCTAGCTCTGCCAAAGGCTTGCCATCCTAGTGTGATTCTTCGCTTGATTTCCTCTTCTTTTGAGGGTCTCATGGAGATTCATTGTCCTAGGTAGATGTAGTAGTCTACTTCTTCCAGTTGTGTGTCCTCGATTTTGATCTTAGTGTTTTTATCCCCGATGTGGTTGTTGCTCATGATCTTCGTCTTGCTGAAGTTCATGTGTAGGCCAACTTTCTTGCTCTCTTCATTTAGTTCATGTATCATTAGTTGGAGGTCGTGTAGGTTCTCCGAGAAAAGGGCTATGTCGTCTGCAAATCTGAGGTTGCTCAGATACTCGCCGTCTATCTTAATTCCTTTACTCTCCCAGTGTAGCCTTCTGAAGGTCATCTCGAGGCAGGCTGTAAAGAGTTTAGGTGAGCTGGTATCACCTTGTCTTACACCCTTCTGGAGATGAAAGGGGTCAGAGTCTTTATGTAGCCTGATAAAGGAGCTGCCGTGATTGTATATATGTTTCAACACTCCAACATATACCGGATCTACACCTTGCTGACTGATGGCTTCCATGACCTTAGGGATTTTTACTGAGTCAAACGCCTTTTTGAAGTCGATAAATGCTACGGCGAGTGGTAGTTTATACTCAGCTGCTTTTTCTTTCAGCTGATTTATCGAGTGCAGGTGGTCCTTGGTCGAGTAGCTTCTTCTAAAGCCAGCCTGTTCACGTGGCTGGTTTTCATCGAGGTGTTTTTGTGATTCGGTTGGTGATGATCTTTGTGAAAAGTTTGTATACACAGTTGAGTAGGCTTATAGGCCTATAGTTGTTGAGGTCTTTCGGGTTTCCTTTTTTATAGAAAAGCATTATGATAGCAGTGTTCCAATCGTCTGGGACTTTACTGTGTTTTAGACACAAATTGAAGAGGACGGCCAGTTTCCTAGTGATGATTTTACCTGCTTTTCAGAGTAGATCGATGGTGATGTTGTCTGGTCCAGGGGTAGTTCCTTTCTTCGTCTGTTTAATGGCTTCTTTTACCTCCCACGGGGTTACTTTTAGGAAGTCCTCGAGTTGATTGCTCATGTCTTGCGTATCTTGCTCATTGTTTTGTAGTCGTTGTTTGGACGAATAAAGTTTTTGGCAGAATTCTTTGGCACGTACGACAATACTGTCTCTGTCTGTTGTTAGGTTTCCATTTTCCTCGAGTATGCTAGTTATTTGCCTTCATCCCTAGTTGAGGAGTTTGTTTATAGCTTTGAAGCCCCGACCTTTTTCAAGAGTTGATTCAATGACTGCTGTCGTGTATCTCTTTCTGTCTTCCCTTCGTTTCTTCTTTATCAATTAGTTTAGTTCAGCCTCTTCAATTTTCTCTCTCGTTGTAGTCGGTGGCTTGAGGTTTCTGCGTTTTTCCGTGAGATTTCTAGTTTCATCCGAGATTTTGCTAATGGGTTGTTTGCTCATTGGCTTGAATGTAAAGGCTACTTCAATTATTGACACTGTCATTTTGTTGCTTAGTTCGCTGATGTTGGTGTTGTCTTGTACAGTAAGAATTCTGAATTTGTTTTTCAATTCGAGCTTGAAAGATTGAACGTGCTCTTTTGGTATGTTTAGAGGCTGCGGTTTTGTATGGAACATTTTCCTGCGTTCTTTATTGGTGTCTGTTTTAGCCTTCCATACTTTGATTCTAAACGTCACTCTTTTTAGGTCCTAAAAATCCATTTTTTGCTCAAAAAATCATAGTAATCTAGCAATCTAAATCTGCCGCCAGTGAAGGACAATTTGCCGGGGGAAACTTTGACTGAAAGGTCAAGCAAATTCTTAAAACAAAGCAGGTCTTAACATTATTCTATATTTCCATTTAATTATCTATTCAATCTAATTACAATAGATTATGATTGAACTGTTATAATTTCAAACCATTTGATACCACTCCTAATTGACAGAAGAATTCTGTGAACAGAATTCCCTTATTAAAAGTTCTCAAAGGCGGAAGGGAGGTAAATTCGTTCAGTAGTTATTCCCTTTGATATTTACATTCAAATTTTCTAATATGAATTTGAAAATTAATATTTTTCCTATTTTCCTATATTGCTCTTTTACGCTTTTCCCAATTGAGCCTGGATTTCAACCTAGCAAAATAATATCCCCCTTTAATTCAACTTAAAATACTCTGCCTAAAAATTTGGTCTTGGAAACCTGTCTATGAGTTTATAAAGTAAGTTGCTTGCATGTGAGGTAGTATATTAGTGGTCAATTACTTCCAACTAAGCAAAATTGTGTCAATTCAGTGATTTATTTATTGATTTACATTCCTATATTGTCTATAATTTTGTGAAGAATCATTAACATTCAGAGTTTTTCAGACAATCCAACTTATTTTTCTTTTCTTTTTGTTGTTCATTCAACATTATGGTTGATCCATTCTACAGTGTACTATCCATATGTAAATAGAAGGACTCAAGAAGTGGCATATGTATGTCTAAATGTATGTTGGAGCAGTGTGGAATTCAACTTGATGTGGTTTTTGCTACTCAAGAGGGACACTGAATAGGGAGGGATTGATAACATAAGCAATGTATGTTTCAAGTGATGCTGATTATCTTGAAAAAGAATTCTTTTTGCTACTCTTACTTGACACTACCAGAAGAAAAAGAGATTCTCTCTTTACATACATATAGTACACCCAAGGAAGGCCATAGAATGATTTGTCCAAAACTATTTCCATTTCCTTAATAGGACTTCAGTTATCCTTTGATTGATGAGGTAGATAAAGCCTCTACTTATCTTGCAAACATTCCTCTAGAAGATTATGGACCAAGTTTACAAGATGTTCAAGAAGAAGATGAAAAATCAAAAGAGAAACTCAGTAAACTCACTGATGACTTCTCTGTCACTGCACTAAAGGTTTGCATCATTCACTATTTTTCAGGCATGGATCTAGGAGTAGGGTGGTTGTCAGGGTCTGGGCTCCCCTCATGTGCAATCCAAAACTTTAAAAAATTTTCTTTTAAAATATAGATGAAGAAATTATGTGAATAAGAACCTAAATAGTCCCAAGTGATCATAAATTAACCTAAAAAATAAAAATCTATTTGTTTTTAATCTGATATCAAATAGTTCTAAATGTTTGATCTAATACATTATCCAAGGGAAAAAATTTTTTATTACCCTTGTGCTGGCTATTGCATCAGCTGTCTTGTCTGGTCTTCACATATCACCTGTTTCTTTGTCTTAGTTAGTTCTTCTAGGTTTGCCATTTGTGAAATAGAATCTGAGTTGACACTCACTTCACCATACAGATTGAAAGAACCGTTTATTTAACCTGCAGGACAGGGGAGGGGCTATTTTGTTCTCATTTCTATACCTGTCATATCCTGCTTCCTGCAGAAATTTTAGAATCTGTAACTATTACTTTTTTCTTATGGTGCTGATCTGCTTCTTCGCTGAACCAGTATATATTCCTACCTTGCCTGACCCTGGAATTGAACTTGTAACCCACCAAACCAAATGAGCTTTACCAGTGGTTTCATCTACCATGCAATGTCCTGTAGAATGCTCAATGATTTTATTTGAAGCCTCAAGTTATTTATTTAACCTCATTCCATAGGGATTGACTGACATATCTGATTTTATAGTCTCACCATGAATTACTGGTTTCCTGTGTACAACAACATCGCACTTCAAAATAAATGACTTTTTCTGGATAATTTAATCAAAAATTGCAAAATATAATCTTACATTTCAGTTTGAATTTTTTAGAGATTTGTAAATTTCATTGCCTTTATTTCAGGCCATGCTTTATCTTTATGGAATGCAACAATCTGAATTGGTCCGTCGTCTGGCTCTCTGCTTCTGTATAAATGCTCTGCCTGAGGCACAAAGAGGTAAGTTAAGAAAAAAAGTTGCTTTCTGTGTTGCGCAACACATAAAACCAGTAATTCTGTTTCTGTATCTGGAGGTAAAAGATGATATATGCCTTTCCCAAGGGCATTAGTGGGATATGAAGGCAAACTGTTCCAGCTGGTTAGCCAAGTCCATTTTCTTTTCTGTTAACTGTTAGGCCACCCGCAACTCCTAAAGAGTTCAAGATGTTGCCTTTGCTGGTTTTCCATTACAGATTAAAACTCAGCTTATGATTTCATTTACGAGGCATTTACTAGCCATTTTGAATATCCCAAGTACCAGTTGTGCAGCCTTTATGTAACTTAGAAACAAATCAAAGAGGACCTTATTGTGCATGCATGACACCTTCAGGGGTAACTCAATCAATGGTGAGATGCCACTGAGTGAGTTTGTGTATTCTGTGACCATTACCCATTCTTCATGTCTTATGCTGGATTTTTCGGGAAACATTACCTCAATTAATTTTATCAAAATTTAACCCATGATTTTTCCCAGAGATATTTCAAACTGAGGATAAAATTAATGCGGACATGAAGCTGCTGATGGCAATCCTGAAAGATGATTTTACAAACTGTATTGACTAGTGGAAGGGATGCTGGGAAAAGTTTGTGGGGTTCCAACGGAGAGTACTTTGAAGGGGACCAAGGTGCCATAGTCCATGGTAAACTATTTTTTTGTTGATATTAGATGGCTTGAAACTATCCAGAGAGACATCATATACATTGAATAGAAATCTGATGCTTGTAGTTTTGTTGTATATGCAGGGGAGTGTTTTTGTTTTAAGGTACTTGTATTGAATCTATAGTAACAAATGTTGGACAGGGTTTGACTCAAAATTATCTGGTACTGTATTAAGTATTTTTTATTTACTCATATCATGTAAGAGCAAAATATAGCAATGATGCTTCAAAGCTGATTATATTTTACAGGAAAACTGGATTCTTCAATTAGTCAGTTGATTGTAGAGCTTAACAAATGTCTGACACTTGAGTTGATTAAACTTGGAAATAGTTATGAGTTCCACCGTAGCAGTTTCCAGGAAAGAGGTGCCAAAAGTTCTCCAGTCAACCAGAAGCAGGTTATTTCTTCAGTGTCTGAACTATATATGGCCATTCATAGCCTAGACCTTCATCTTCGAGCAGCACTACACAGGTAAGTATGGTTCATTTATCTAGTAAATTTTGGAAAAAAATTTTAGTTTGTTAGCTTGTATAGATTCATTGGGATTTGGATTGAAGAAGCATCATATATTTCCAGGGTATAAGAAACGTTGAGCCAAAATTTGTGAATGTTAGGGAATACTGTTGCATAACAAGCTGGGGAATATTTAGAAAGCTTCCGGTGGAAGCTAAGGAGGAGAATGATCTCTTCACTACACTTTGAGACAAGCCAAAACTTGTGACTGGCCTAGCATCAAGAAATAAATTAATTTTCAGCAAGAAAACAAGCCCTGAGAAGATTCAAGGAATTAACTTTTGAACCTTCGTTGACAAGGCACATAATACTTTGCATTTATGACCTTTGGTAGTATAAAATGCTGAATAATTTTTACATTTTTTAATTTTTTAATTTTTTTTTTTGACATTGTGCCGTAAACTCTTTAATAAGTGTTTTTGTTTAAAACTATCAAGACAGTCTGTGAATGTAAGAGTTATTGCCTTGACATAGGTTAAAATGAGTGATGACACTTGCTTGTCAACTCTAATTCACGTATCGCAAATGGACCGAGAAAGTAATGTGATATGCAGAGACTAACAAAGCTGTAGCCAGCGTAAGGGCACTATTTACTATGCGTTGGAACTGAATCTTCTTTTCCCTACTGATGTTATCTTCCACCTTTATATTCCTGTCCTTTTCCCAAAAGAAGGTCCCATTATCAACATTTCATTCTATAATGTTCATAAAACACTTGGATATTTATATTAAAACTGATCTTTTTATCATTGTGCAGATCTTTTGCTCTTTCAAATGAACTAGAAAAGTTTTCTGAAGATGAAATCCAAGAGAGAGGTGGACTGGATATACAAGGCAAAGAAAATGATATGGAAATTCATGAGAACCTCAACAAGAAAGAAAAATTATGGTTTGAACAGTTGGCATCGGTGAAAGCAGAACTCGAAGCCTGTCAAGGATGCTGGGAGGTTGGCTTGGATAAGATCAACCTAATCTACAAGAAAAAACAAGTGCAAGGTTTATTCACTATTCTACCTCTATTTGTTCTAAAGTCTTTATGCACATAACCTTTTTCAAGGCTTTTAGAGATTTCAAAATCTTTCTCTCTTTTGTCTTAAGGCAAAAAAATTGAATTTGAAAAAAAGGTCAAATCGGATAAGTTAATATTGAAAAGTGTAGATGACAAAATGCCGAAATTTATCAGAGGTCAAAATTAAAAGTCTGTATCAAAACATTACCAGATAAACCATTTAATTCACCAACTGCAGTTGATTTTCTCGATTAAGTTTGAAAGGCATGTCGTTGTTGTATACCCCCCCCCCTTCTTAATTGCCTTACACATCATTTAGGAGTATATGAACTCAAGGTTAAGAGGCACTGATTTAAAATCATTGCTGAAATACTGTTGCATCATGACAGGCAGTTTTTTTCTCATTGTGCATCCAAAGACTGAATATATAAACAAATTCCGAATAGAGTAACTATATGTACCAGTAGCTTTCCCCCCCATCCCTGCAAGATTCAACATTCCTGTATAAATCATCATTAAAAAACATATCAACAAAGACTAAGAAATTAGTAGAAACCAACTCACTTAAAATTATTTATATTTGTCTTCAGTAAATACAGGTATACTTTGAATAGTGCAGTTAATTCATTCCAAAATTTCTGTTCAAGGTTTTATAATTTACTATGGTTTTTCTTTCAGCTTACACTTAGTTACATTATTGTGTATCGCAATGCTCTAACCATACTACATCTAAACCTGCACTATTCAAGGTATTTCTGGATACATCACGTTATTTGAATTTTCTCTCTTTTATATTTAAGATGTTTTATTTAATGGATGAAAGAACAAAACAATAACTAGAAAATTAGCCCTTTCTGTTTTGGTAGACAAAGGAATGACACAAGTGATCTCTCCAGGCCATGAGCCTATGTAAATTTTTTTGAGATCCATGGCACCTAGTGCCCTGTCTTTATAAAAATACAACACATAATTTGAGTTTTCTCTCTCTTATACACAAGATCTTTATTTTAATGGAAAAAAAACAAGACAAAATAAATAGCACTGTCAAAAAATAAATATAAAAGTATGTTAAATATTTATTGGCAAAGAGATCTACCTTCTCAGATGATAATATTGTTGTTATTTTGGACATGAATCATTAAGAGTTGATGTCTTGACGTGTTTCTTTTTTTAGTTCCTAAACTATCACCATCTTCTGAAGTAGAGCCCGGAGAAAAGAAGCAAATTATTTCAGCTGATGATATTGATCCAGTTATTGTGGATGAGGTAAGTCATTTTTTATTTCTGTTTCATTCTCATCCAATAGAATTATTGTAGCCTCTTAATTGATAAAAGTTTATAATTTGGCTTCTAAGCTTGATACCAAGTCACTTCTGATCCATAGAATTTATATCTTAATAATTTGCTTATTCCACTTATTTTTACATAAAGAACTGTAATCAGCAATTGATAGACATAGTTATTTCCCTTGGATAGACATTTCACTTTTGGTAGTTTTATACTTGTGTTAATTACTCAGAAATCAGTTGACCAAGTGAAGTGGAAATTGCTTTATTCCCCAAGTTAGAGTATTTTAACAGCATTGCACTAACAAAAACCGTGCTATGATTTACCATTTTTGTTTTATGGAAACAAACCTGCAAATCCACAAACATACAGAAATTGCATCATTATAAAAGCGACAATTCAGTTCATTCTGTTTTTGTTTTAATTAAAATATATTTGTGCAATTATAGGTATTTGAAGACTATACTGATCCAGACAAGGATGAATTTGAATGTAACTATGTTCATCTCTCCCCTGAAGAAAGGGTAGGTGACTTTTTTTTTTCTTTAATTCATTGGTACAATTAATAAATATTTTGTAGAATTAAACATAAAAAATATCTGGTTGCATTATATTAGGCAAACAAGAAAGTTAGCACATATCTAAAGAAAAAATAGCAAAAAATGCATAAAATGGATCTTTCAGTATATATATTTAATATCAAATTCTATGAGATTCTGCTACTGCTGAGTATGAACAATTTATCAACTGAGGGCAACAGAATTTTTCTCTTTGCAATTTAAGAAATATTGCTCGCATGTGACACGCTCTGTATTGATACCGTTTGTAGAGACTTTTTATCTTCTTTGATTGTCAAGGAAAAAAGAGAGCAAGATCGAGAAGAGAATCGTCGGATGATGTTTGAACTTCGAAATGTGATTGCAGTTCGTGCAACTGACATGGAACGCCGGGAAGAAATTGCTCTCAAGCGAAATCAGATTCAGGTGCCAAGAGACGAGCCTGTTTGTGCGGCTTCAAATCATTCATCTGATGATGCAGAACAATCAGACGACAGTTTGCATACTGACAGCCTTCAGAGTGATAGTTTGCAATCAGATCTCCCAAATAAAGGTACACATATTTGCTTGATTGGATGCTTGATCTATGTTCTAGGACAGATGTTCCCAAACTTTTCTGAATCATTGCGATATGCCAGTTACATGTTGTTTCCTATCATTCTGACTGCACATTGAAATTTTCAAATATCCTGTGGCACCCCAGGGAACTAAAGGCACACACTTTGGGAGTCACTGATCTAGGATATAATCAGGGTGCTGTTTTTAAAGTGAAAGAAGAGTAACTTGGCAACATTAATCTCTTTTCCTAGTAGTATTTGACTGTTGATACATATGATGGCCCTATTCTCTCAGTAATGCTTGCATTAATTCTTGACCTTTGACAAACTTTTTTTTCCTGATTTTAAATGCATTTCTATTTTAGAATTCGCGATATACATTATAGCCATATTCTATCAATGATGTATACATTAATTCCTGACCCCTGACAATCGCTTTATGCTTGATATCTGATGCATTCAGTGGACTATAAATATAAAAGTCTTTTAGTGGTAAAAAATTTCAAAATTGCCGTAATCAGCGGATGCGCAGTACAACGTGAAAGAGGAGGAAAATAAAGTTTTAAATTTGTTTTTTAGTATAAAAAAAACTTGAAAACTTCTCTTGACTGATGCTCACTAGGGGATAACCCGTTATATTATGTTTAAATATACTGAGTGGGAATGATTTGAACAAATTCAGAAAATGTAATTTAAAATGGCAAATAGACATGTGCAAAGAAATACAGGTGTAATGATCGCAAATCAAATACATAACCCAGAGTGTGCAAAGGCATATTAAAGAGACAACTTCAAAGTTGTCAGTCATCTTCCTTTCACCAGATGGTTTTGGAGTCAATTCACATAAAACTACTAACAAAATTTTTTATGCTAAAACTTCTTAATTTAACCGCATTTTAAGTGTGTTTTGATTTCCAACCATTATGCCTGTAATTCTTTGCATGTGTCTTCAATGTGTTTGTTAACCATTTTAAACATTTTTATGATTTGTTCAAATCAGTTCTAATCTATATTCAAACATTTTCTTAATGGTCATTCTCTGATTAGTGTCAATCAAAAGAAACTTTTAAGAATTTATTTTATGAAACAAATTTAAAACGTTTTTTTCTTCGCTTTTATGTTTTGCTATGCATCTGCCGTCTGCTCAAATAGTGTAATGGTTAGTATATCTACCTTACATGCAAAAGGTCTTGGTTTAATTCCTAGTATGAGCAAAGAGTGTGAACTCTTCATTTGGACAAATTTCCAAGTGCACTCAGCAGGTAATTGAGTACACTCCTAGTTATGTGATTAGGTTGGAGTTATCCCTTCGGTAGTCATTGACTTGAGACTTACAAGGATCACTAAGCTGATGCATGCAACAGTCTGGAACTTTGACATTTATACTCCATAGGGGGTTGTCTTTTAAGAGATATGACTCTTCATCTTATGCATCTGCTAATCATTGCAATTCTAGAATTGAAAGGCTTTATTCTGTCAATAATACATTCCTTAATTCCATCATTTTTGACTGGTACTATGCTAGTTTAATGAATCCCAGCCATGATATCTCAGGGTACTGTTAGTTTGTAATATCTCTTTAGTTTATGATGATTGCACATAATGATTATAATCTTGATTATATATTCCAGATGTTGATCCAATGCAGCAGTCAAGTAACCTGAATGACGATTTGATTGATGAAGACCCATTGGTCTCGGAAGATGAGTTCTCCTTGTCAAGTAAACCAAAGGACTTGAGCATTTCTGAAAAAACAAGTGTGAATAAGATTTCTTGGAGTAAAAGTCTTTCTTTAAATTCAGAAGGAGAGCAGCAAGAAATAACACCCTTCTTTCTTCATGAAACTGTGGAAACTGTGGAAACGGATTGTCTCAGTGATCTTCACCTGCGGAATTTACTCTTCTCTCCTGGAAGTGATGCAACGGATACCAAAAGCCTGAAAGACGATTCTCTGGAGGAAGATTCCAAGACTGACCGATCAAAATCCTTTGGGATTTCGAATAACACTTTGCCGCCAGCCAGAAATGACAGCGGCACAGATCAGGAAAACAACAGTGGCCAGGTTCCTTCAGACCAATCCCTCAGCTTTATTCTCCACCCACAGACAGAACATTCTTCGAGGGCGAATTCAAGGAGTCCTTCTTTGACCCCTACCCACCGACTCTTAAACACTACTAGTAACCATATTAACAACAATTCTCATCTGAACACTGACTCCACCTCTTCCGCACCAAGTAGTGGCTTTTTTTTGCACTCCAGCGATGATGATGACGGCAACTGCAGCCCCTTGCCAAAACGCTCTCTGCAAGGCACTAACCTTATGGACCTACAAGAACGCTGGGTAGCCAACTGTGGGGGACCAGGGCTGTCACTAACCCGTAACATTGCAGCTCTGGCTTCAGCTCGATGTAAAGAACAGCTCAACTTGAATATTCAGACGTTTGGGGATGAAGAAGAGACATTTGGTGATGATAGTTTTGATGAAGAAGATGCTAAAGTGTTGTCTACGGATGATGAAAAAGAATTAAGTAAAACTGAAACTGAGAAAAAGATTGGTAAAGATTGACTGTGATTCTCTGTTTGCTTTTTTTTTTTCTTCTTCTCCTTGTTCTGGGTTGCCATATAGAGATACAAGGGGAGATGATCTGAGCTTTACCTCTGGGACTTACCAAACACAGGCATGCCTATCTTGAATGATCCAGCAACTCTGCTCCTTTCAGAATTATCATCGCAAAGAGACATGTTCTTGAAACACTTGATAGCATTATTAATTTTTCAGTGTTGTAGAAAAAAATACTGAATATTAACTTGTTAATTCCCATAAAAAGAATTTACAGATATATTTGAATTTCTCTCAGATGATTTTTATTCAAAAAGTAGCCTCTGAAATTATTTCTGTAGAAGAGTACATTGATTTAAACGGTGAGTAGGAAATATCTGTAAGATCAAAATTGCTACCTTGAAGTTCAAGAGTCCATTGTTACAGATAGAGGAAAAAAAAATCACACTGTACAATATATAAATAGATTTGTTAATTTTTTCTAGTTTTCTCTCCCTTCAGTTTTCATTTTTTCTTTTCTCTTAGATGAAAGATGTATAATAATTGACTAAGCTTCATCTGATGAAGAATCAATTAGGGAAATAACAAATAACAAAAGAAATCTCTCAATTAGTTTAATATCACATTGTTATTATTAATTTTTACCTATCATTTTTTTTTTATTGCTTCATTTCTAAATTTTGATGAAGAGATTCTAAAAAAATAAGATGAAGGAAAATGGTTGTCATGAATTATGATAATGGTTTACAATACTCCATCAAATAAAAATAAATGAAAGGTACAGTATATATTTGAATATAAGTCGACTGTGGATTAAGACAAAGTCGATTAAAGTAGAAAAACAGTAAATCTGAAGATTCAATTATTTTAAGCCACAGACACGTGTCACCACTTTCATCTTGAAGGTAGCATTATAAGTTTGTTTTCTTTTTTGACGAGGCATTGTTGGAGTTAACTTGTGACATGTGCCACATTGTAGTTGGTGGTGTAGTAAGGAGAGTAAGGCCAGGGTGAGAAAGATCCAAGATAAAAACATCAGTGATATTCAATGTGGAATGAATGAATTGTAGTTATGTGTAGGAATGTGGATTGTCTTAAACATTCAGAGAGAAAATGCAAGTTGACTGCTGTTAGGTTCTTCAGCAAAAATCACCTTCATTCTATCTCTGATGGTTGGCTCTAAAGTGAACCAATTTAGGGTTTGTTCTTTTAATCTCAACTCACAATGCTCAATTGTTTGTTTGTTTCTCATGGGAATTATCGTTTCTACTCCAGTAGCCTGTTTTTGTATAGAATTTGACATCACTTCAATAGTTTTCTTCTTTCTTCATATCTGACAACTATAAGGGTTAATTTTAGACTACATTTTGAATTGAAAAACATTGACCTATTCAAAGATAGATGGTAATTGCTTTACTCATACCAACAGTAGAGAAACAAGAATAAACCCAAGGCTGGAGAGATCAGGAATGGAGGATAGGATTGAGATGTTTTGCCAAGCCATAGAGTTCTCAGATGATAAAAGCAGCTGGATATTTACCAGTCTCTTCTTGGCAAAAGAGATGCAAGTTTGAATGTTACCATTCATTTCCAATCCACATTGTTTACTCACTGCCATAGATTGACAACCTGTGTTAAGTTGTGATAAGAAGTAACAGAAAAAATTAATGATAAAATTAAGGAAAATAGTTACCAAAATTGATAATAAATTATGGCAATTTGATTTTAGTGGGCATCTGTTTTTGTTGAAGCGGTTCTCGTCAAGAGATCAGAGAGATATTTAAACATGCTTTTATTACTAGATTTTTTTTTATTTGTGTGGTTTTCTGTGATTTGGAAAAACCTTTTGATGCTTTTGATGCTATCAAAAACGTTTTGAAAATGCTTTTTGCTAAATGGTAACATTTACTTATCAATTTTTTTCTTCAAGTGATGATGTTGATAATCATGACAATAGCACATGAAGTATTAGTGAAATGATTTGACATCTATCACATTCAATATACATATTGTACATATCGAAATAATGTTACATTCAATATACATGTATCATGATTCTGTGAAAATGTTTTCTTGTATGATTTTAGATGTTTTTCTATAAGTTTTGTGTATCTTTTTTTAAAACTCCACTTTTGAATATATCACCCATAATATTACAGAAATTAAAAGCTAAATACTATAGTTCAGCCTTGCATTTGAACTACGTATCTAGGGGTTGAAATATTTTTGTTCTCTACTGATCATAAAACGATAGAATCTCAGGCAGCTTTAAAACAAATAAATAGTTCAGTTTATGTGAATTATCTAATTTATTTCATATTCATGAATATGGGGATATCAGAACTATGTATTTCCAAGTTCCTGTCTTAAAGCATTATGGTAGAGTAAATAATTTATGTAAATCAAAGTGCTTATTTGTTGAGCTGCCTGTGATGGCATCATTTTAGAGCAAAAAAAAATGATGACTTCAACCTCTAGAAATACATGGTTCAGATGTGAAGCTAAATTTTAGTGTCACCAAAAGTAATTTTATGTCTTAGACATTTACTTTTCTTATATTTTTCACTCTTTTTCTTCTTCAGTGACAAAATATATTTTGTATTTTTTGGTATTTACGTTTTCTTTCAAATCCAAGTACAAAATTCTTTTAAAAAAAATTAGAAATGATTGTCATTCTAAAAATATTTATTCAAGGATAATAATTTCTAATAATTCATTATTCCTATTCCTCTCACATTGTCATTATTGTTATTTTTTTTAATTTTTTTTCAACGTCATCTTTTAATGTCCATTGTTGGATATAGACCTTTCCCAGGATTTGCCACACTTCTCTATTGTGGGCGTTGTGGAGCCAGTACTTTTTAATGATAACTCTGACTCCTGTCTTCTCCCGGATATATTGTGCTGTCTTGGGGTCTCTCCATGTGCGGTTGAGCATAATTCTTTCGTTCGTATGTTGCATGGTTCTCAATTTGCAGGTCTGTCTCTTGGTTAGGTTTCATGTTTCAGCTGAAATCACCCGAGTTTAAACTCTCCACTCTTCTCTCATGTTTTTTGACTATGTATGAATCGCTTGTACAGGCAACACCAATGGAGTTAGAAGGCTGAAAATTCCAAGATATGCTTTGAAATTTTTTTTTTTTCTTTTTGAAAATTCCCCCTATAATATGTTTCTGATTGGGAGGGGGGGTAATTTACAATGTAAGTTTGTGCTAAAATTGGTCCCTTAGTTTGTGTCAGGCAGCATTCATTCTTGTTTGAAAATTCTGAGTTTTCAATGATCACTACCCAACAAAAAGCAAGAGAAGTAATGTGTTCATTGATCACCCCGTCTTTCTAATTGACCACCCCCAACATGGTATGCAGCCGAAAGAGGTTTGTAATGTGACAATTTCTATTGGTAGCCTAACCAGACCTGTATAGCATAATTTTTAATAGTTTATAATAAGAATCATGGTCTACACTTCAGGAAGTGGGCTTTGTTTTTATAGATTTGCTAGCCAAGACAAATTCATAATGAAACCAAGGATCTGTATATATGAAACTAACATAACACTATATTTTTTAAACATTTATTATAAACTGTATTAAATAATATTACCGATTATGAATAAACATAAACTCTAATAAAATTGTATTAGTAATAGTGTTTAAGAAGTAGAACCAACAAGAAAGACAAAACTATTTCTTATGAATCTTATCTAATATTAACTCTTACATCAATCATTGAAAATGATGAAAACAAATGATTTATAGTGAAAAAAAACTATAATTGATTACCTGTTTCTGATCATAATTGCTGTATTTTTTATTTTGATTTTAGTCATGATTAATTTTGAATTATTCTTCAAAGGAATTTGAAATTTCTCTTATTAAATCATTGACTATATTTATTTTAAAGAAGATTCTTTACAGCATGTGAAATAAAACTTTTGAATCAAGATATTTCTGATTTTAGCAAATGAATTGAAAAACAATTGAATGAAATGATTTTGTGTATTGAATTAAATGCCTTTGTAACTAAATAAATTGCTGGATGTGCAGTCCTTGAAAATTTTCATATACTATCAAATTTAAGTTATTTTGATACACCTAGAGGAAATATATTTTATTACATACATTTTTTATTTATAATTGGTCTTAGATGGTTTTTACATTAGTTTTCAATCCTATCTAAATCTACTTGCAAAAAAAAACTTGTTTAGTATGACATGTCGATTTTGTACCACAAAACCATTGTAAAGTTTTGTGTTTGAAAAGCATATTTTGACTTTTAACTTAATAAACATTTGTACGAAAGGAAATCACTGATTAAAAAAAATTATGAACTTAGCCAGAAATTTTAATTGATATTTTGCAAGCTTTCAATGGAGAATATTTGTAAAATTTATGCACAAATGTATTTTGTGAATAATCCAACATAGCTTTTTAAAGTGATAATTCTATTGGTTAAACTTTTAGAATCAATAAAGCTGTAAAAAAACAGTACTTATATAAATTTTGATTTCAAGGGCTGCAAAGATATGTTTTTGAAAAAAGTTTTGGGAAAGATGGTTTTACTTTTGTCCCAAGTTTTCTGTGATAGTTTCAAACACAAATCTTGAAGGAGGTTTACTTTTGTTATCCTATATGCTATAACTTCATATGTTAATCCCTTTGCCCCATGAGGAGTAGAGGCCATCAACATTTTGTTGATGTTTCTATAACAGACTGTTTTTTCAGGTCTAGAGTTGTTAGCACTATCCCAAACTCTTAACTTTTAGAAAGTTGAAACCTACTTATAAAAATTTTTTTTAAGCGTTGTGGGATTGAGTGCTGTTGATCCCTGGCTGCTTATGCATCTAGGTAATGACTATTGCTTGACTTAGGTGATCTTGAAAATTGTGTGTTCAACATGATTTAAATGTGCATATGCTATTTGGCATATTTATACTTGTCACTTGATAACTGCTATTTCATTTCAATTTTTTCCCCTTTTACAGAATTTTCTAACAGAAAGATTTGTCAGAAGTGGAACCATTAACTTTGCTCAAGTTAATCTGTTGAAATCTTTTTTGCTCGATCACAACACGTTGAAGTTGTTTTTTCCACTTAACTTGCTCAAAATTACAAAAAAAAGAAAATGTTCAAATAATGTACAGAAAATGTTTAAATGATGTACAGCTGAGTCTTAATTCCTAACAAATACTTCTTGATTATTTTCGTGGAACATTTTCATTTTGCAATTTTTTCTTGAAACCCTCTTTAAATCTATATTTATTGAAGATTTTTCAGAAAGATTGTGAGGATTATATTTGGGCAATAAACTTTTGATTTAAACATCTCGGTTTTTCTCCGTTTTAAACTTATAATAACTATGTTCCATGTTCTTAATAATGACCTGAGAATGGTTGGAAGTTCTACAATTTAGCAATTCTTACACTTGATCCCAATATTTATCATAAAGTGTGAAAACAGGTGAAATTAACTGAAAAAAATTGATAAAACAGTCTTGGTTTTTGTATGCATATATTTATACACACACACACACAGACACACACGTACAAGGTGTCCCATAGAATCGTTCCATTTTTCAGTTGTAAACGAAATAACTTGGTATTTCAACTAGATTTTTATTGCAAAATAATTGTTCATTGAATGAAGCAGAATTTTTGTGAACAAGTGAAAGGGAGGTAACTAAGAGACAGTTTATAATCGCATTAGAATGCTTACAATTGGAAAAAAAAAGGGATATTTATAGGATAATCTGTGTGTGTATATATATGTGTGTATATATATATATATATATATATATGTATATATATATATATATATATATATATATATATATATATAATGAAGCAAAAATTATGCTGATATGTCGTGGACACCTTCGTCTGGGAAGGATAAGAGAATTCCTGGTAGCAAAATTGTTTACTTCAACTAAAAATGAAAAACTTACTGTCCTGACAAAATTTCTCAATGCTTCAGCTTTCTTTATTCATAATTTCATTTTAATTCGTTTTTAAAAGTCAGATGTATCTAATTAGCACAGCAATGAAAATGTTTTTCTTTATCAATACAATCTTATAGACTTGAGCTTTAAAATGGAAATTTGATGTTTCCAGAAAAGGTTGTGAGAAATTATGTCGTAATTAAATTTTTTATTCACTGGGAATTAGAAAAATAATTCTCTCTTTCTCTCTCTCTGTATTGGTCTTTTTAAAAACAATATCTGAAGCCTTTTTGACAAATGTATGTAAATTATTCTCCCTTTTGCTTATAAATGAGAAATTTCATCTGAACTTTAAATCCTGTTGTCTTTGCCAAGTATGGAATTTAACTTGAGTTTACCCAGGTAAATTTTCGCCAAGTACAAAGGGGGGGGGTTGTTACATGTCTGAGACAATAAGACTTTCCAATTACAAATGGGGAAAATGAATAAATTGAATAAAATGAAAAAAGTCAGAATAAGATAATCGAAATTCCCTGTTGTGAAATAATATTGTGTTAGAACTGTTTTCTTTTACTTGATTATTGATAAACTTTTTATTCTTATGTAATTTCTCTCTGTAAAACATAAGATAATACTAAATTTTGGAGGGTTTTCTCTCTAATACACTGTGCTATCTTGTGAACTCCCCATATTATGTTTAGTATGATAGTTTCTTTTTCTCAGTATGAAAGTAATTTCATTGTATCGATCACTACAGTTGGGCTAACATGTTCCTATACTATGGGCATTTTGCCATGTGATCAGATGTTAAAATTTTATTTTGTTTTTTATATGCACACCTCAGTTTTAGGATTTTTATTTATTTTATTCTCTATTTTCATTTGCTCTTTATTTAAAAAAAAATTCTGTTCAGCTTGTGTAGAGTACTAGGAAACCCCCGCCTTGCTAAAATTCCTGGAATTATTTTCATAATAAATCAACCAACATAAATTGATTGTTTCATTTATTTTCCTTTTTATTAGGCCAAGCCAGAAGCATTGGCTGTGTGTGTGAAATTGTCTATGGGCCCACTATGAATGGGGGGGGGGCATCCAAAAGTTTCATTAATAGATTTTTTCATCTACTGAATTTCTACTGATATTATACAATAACAAGGACATATTTGTGCATACATGGATTGCATAAATAATGATAGGGGCTTTAGGGTTATTTTCACCAATTAAGTCAGAGTGCATGTCTATTTATTGCAAGATTTTTCCCCTTCATCAAATCTCGCTAAATGTTGGGTGTTCCTCAAGAAGCTAAACCTCCCAAATCTCTAAATATGTCACTAGTTTAGCTAGGTTTGCAATTTCAAAATGTGAACACTTTTTATCCACATAATCATGACATTTTTATAAAGATTGCCTAAAGCTAACCAATTTGGCCTAAACTGGAATGATTTAAAATCTAAAAGCGGGAAAACTAGTTTGAATGAAATAATTCTGACAAAATTGTCCGATCAAAAATCCAGGACACAGTGGGTAATTCAAAAAAAAAAAGCACACACCTCTTTCAACACTTGAAACTGAATGAAAGTCAGTTCTTATATAGCTATGATGCTAAGATTCATGCTTGATGATGATATAAAATTGTCATCAGCCTTTTAGTGTCGTCGTTGGATATAGACCTTCCTCAAGATTCACCAGACGTATCTATCGTGGGTATAATGGAGTCGGTACTCTCTGAACTTATCTTGTTTGTCACGCCATCTTATATTTTGTCGGCCCTGGTTTTGCATGTGAACTTCTGGGATCCATGTTGTGAATAGTGAGATCCAGTCTGACATTCTCGCAACATAACCAGCCCATTACCATTCAAGTTTTCTCAAGGATTATGGATATTTCAGATTCCTGTTTTCTCTCTAATATACTGCGCTATTTTATGATCTCTCCATATTATGTCGAGTATGATTGTATGGATCACTAAAGTTGGGCCAACATGTTGCTATGTTTTTGGCATTTTATCATGTGATATCAAAATTGTATTCTGGTTTGTATATGCACACATCTATTTTAGGATTTTTATTTATTTCATTCCCTGTTTATTTTCATTTTTTAAAAATTTTGGTCTTTTTTATTGGTCTTCCTATTGGCTTGACAGGTTAAGGTTAAAAATAGTGCCAGTATTAGTTTTTAATTTATTTTTTAATTTGTTTTTTCCACATATTTGGTTACAAAGCTGAGTAAATTATTTTGGCTTATCTATGTTATTTACCTAAATTTGTGTTGTGTGGCACTCCCCACTGTCAGTGTTTTCTTTTTTTTTTATTTTCTTTTTTTTTTTTTGCTTAATTGTATTATGCATCAATTTCTTTCCACAACTATAAGTTCTATCAAAATATTAATATGATTTAGTTAGAAATAGATGATATAAATGATGATAGGAAAGTACAATAATAAAATTTAAAAGGGAGAAAAAATAAGGGGACTCCCTCTTGGGGATATTCAGAGTAATAGAGTTGTCTTAGACTTTTGTGGGTGGTAATTTTTAATTTATCATAAATTCAAATAGATAAGGGACGGAAAAGAAAATATGTATTGATTTGGTATGGGGAATTATATGTAATCTTGAACTTTAGTTGTGAATTTTGTTTAATAAATTGAAATAATACTAAATGACAAAGCATAGACAAGTTGAGCTTTGTAACCGGATATGCATAAACAAAAATCAAAGACTAACACCAACGCTATCCTTAACCTTTACCCGTCTAGCCAATATGAAAACAAAATAAATGAAATCCTTAGACTGACATGTGCATATTATAAAAACTATATCACGATTTCAACTTATGATCACTTGATAGAATATTTAGAATAAAAACATATAGGTACAACTATAGTGACCTGTATGATAAGATTGATTATTATTATTATACGCTATATTTTATTGAATTATTGTTATTGATTTATCCTTAATGATCATTTTCTAAGGTATGGAGCACTTTGTATTTTCAACAAACATTAATATATAAAAAAATTCATATATATTTTGTAATTTCTTTATTCTTAAAGTGCTCTTACTTTTATGTAGAGCAAATAAATTAATATTAAAAGGAATTTATCAGCTCATAGTGTTAGCTACTTTGTCTCACAATGCTGAAATCTTCAAATTTGAAGATCTCAGCAGACTAAGACATGGCAGGCGATAAATTCCTTGAGATATGTATACACACAAATACCCTACACCAAAACTCAAAAAAAGAGTTTTAGATGGAAACTTTTTCCCCACTAAAACTGCTTGTATATTTTTTCCAAATTCTATAGGCAAAGAAAATTATGAAAAAAAAAAAATGTCTGACACTATCTCAATGCTAATCAGACTAACATTGTTATTGTTATTCCATAACTTATTGTTTGGTGAATTGTACCAGTTGTGTTATATTCTGTATGAATAAGGTTTATATACTCCCTAATTCACTTGAGTACACAGTATTGATTCAATGTCACATTTCCAGATATTGTGTTGAAAAAGATACACAGTAAACCCTCAATTTAATGGACCACAGCATAATGGATTTTGGATTTAAAAGACCTTTTTTCATAATATTCTGCTTTATTTCTTGGTATTAGTCATTACTAAAATATTGTAAATTACTTTTCACTTTTCTTTTATAATAACTAATATACTTTAATTATGCATAAAATAAATCTTGGTTATGAGAATATGGGCCTCTGTTAGATTCTAAGTAAGTTTTTGGGTCACCGCTGAAAAGACCCACTGATCTACACTGTCATAAAGGTGAGTAAATATTGCATATTTCAGAAAAAAAATATATTTCAATAATTTTGAATTTTTCAGTACTGTATATGGTATTGAAGCCCCCTTTTTTACATTAAAAATGGCCTCCCTGGTTGTTACTTTTGGATTAAACTTTCATCAAAAATTCATATTAGAATATTTTAATTTTATTATAAAAAGAAATAAGTACTTTTTAAAGCTAGCCCCTTTTGCATTAAGGTACATTTTTTTCCATTCTATTCAAAGAAGAAACATTTTTCTGTCAATTAGAATGGGTATCGAGCGGTTCATGAAATTAAGAGTTAAACACATATTTGTTCATTAAATCAAAGTTTTACTGAGATACATACATACATATATATATATATATATATATATATGTGTGTGTGTATATGTAAAGAAAAGGATTAAAAAAAATTGCCTTTGTAACATATTTTGTTAAATAAAAAAACTGCTTCTTGCTTCTTTCTGATTTGTCTCCACATTTTGTTCTACTCAATGATCAACTGATTTTGTCTCCAAGTTCCCTTCTAAGCTTCTGTTGATTAA